>NQII01005773.1:0-57593 GCA_002778355.1 Clitarchus hookeri
TTTACTAACACATTTTGGTTCTGTTGCATTATGATTAACGTGGTCTTTAAGCACTCGGGAAACGATTCTGTTATAATTTATTTGTGTTTAACTGGTAATAAATGCTTTGTACAATTGTTAACATGTGAAGGATGCATAATTAGTTTAAGGCTTTTAACTTTCATCTATCATAGCGTTCATCATGTATTAGTCACGCAAACACAAGCCACTCATCTTTACATAAAAGTATTTACAGTGTCTAGAAACTGTAGTTATATTGTTTACTTTGAGCACTGCAGAGATGCGTGTCATGTTAACACACCTAGTGTTAAATTGTAAAATGCTGTCTTTGCCTTTGTAAAGAAAGCATTCAAATTGTCCTAAATACAAAGGCCTTCGCACTGAATCTAATGGTCCTTAATACAAAGAGTTTTAATGTGTAACAGAAAATCTTAGCACATGTATGCAAACTTTTAAAGAAAAAATTACATTTCTGCAGTGTACTCGCCCTTTCAAAAATGACTCAAAGTTCGGAGCCCCACTGTCTGAAAAACCAAATGTCGCACTGAATCTGTTAGGCCTATTCCTCTGCAAAGAGCATTCAGTACGTAACAAAAACTGTTTATTCAAGTATGCAGTACAATTTTAAATTTACAAGGAAAAAAATTTATTATTCTGTCAAGTGTTACCGAACTTCCGCACCACTCCACATTCGGAATCCTATTGTTCAAAACCAAACGCCGCCACACTGAATCTAATGGTCCTTGATTCAAACGGTTTAATGCTTAACAAAAATTCTTAGCACAAGTTGTGAAGATTTAAAGACCTCTCTTTGTATGATTTTTATTTTATAAGTGGTACTTGCGAAATAGTTAGGCCCAGAGTTTGGGCGGCAAATTATGTGTTAGTAGCATCTAAGATCTTACTGAATAAACAAGGTGTATGGGTGTGAAAAAAATTCAGTTTATGCACATAAAATAAAAGGTTTGCCTTGTATGCAAGAGAAAATTATTAATGTATAATTATTTTGAGAAGTGTCGGGCATACGAGTGATGCATACCAAATTTCCTATTGAGCTGCTTTCTTCCTCTAGGCACATGGCGTCTAGCTGGGATGCAATGACGCCACGCGAGTCGGCTTCCCTTTGACTAACACCAAGCTTGCAAATGTGCCAGAATATTGTCTGATTCTTAATTGCAAAGCCAGGTAAGTAATAAAATGACTGTTCTGTTGCACTAACAGAAACCCTCAATGAGCTGTGGCTTATATAAAACAAATTACCCTTTTCTGACAGACACACCCTAACAAAAAACACACAAATTTTCATACTATTTGCATGAATAAAATGAGACAATCAAAGATAAAATCACCCTTAAATGCTACACAAAACATAAAACTTACATTTGGTGTGCAGTAAAACTGTAGTTTTATTACCGAATATGTGCGTGGCAAAGTGTGAATTCATTGGTGAATTCAGTTGTGAATAAGTCTGAATTCTAAATCTCCTCTCAAAAGTAACAAACAAAATTGGCAATTTGCGTGAGAAATTAATGTTCAACTGGCTCATTTCTGTTTCCGCAATTACTCTTATTGGAATGTTCATAAATGATGCACTGCTATGGAGCAAGAAATCTTTATCCACTGGCTTCTGGTTAATGTCCGATAAAACAATACACCCCTTATAAATTTCAGAAAAATAATTTAAAATCCAAATAATTTAGTGATCCAAACAGTTTAAACATATTGCAGCACACATACGTAAAAGTCATTTAAGTTGGTACCTAGTGCCTTACCCGACGTAGGTCATATTTATTCAGCATGTGAGGAGACTGCAGCCAACGTAGTTGAAGCACTTCAAATTCTAGGTGCAATGCATTTTGGGGCTCTTCATATCATGCCCCGCATATTTAATACAACTAGGTGCTTTTCGAACACCTTTTCTACCCCTACGATGGGCAGTCAGAACGAAATTAAAAGAATCCTTGTAGACAAAACTTTATGTTGTACCGCTAATCCTGGTGTCCAAGGAGAGAGTAATTAGCAACGGGGTTCACACAAGGATGTTAATTAAAATGGGAAATTAAAAAAAAAAAAAAAACATAATTTTTGATGTCACAGTTTTATCAGTTCTGTAAATTAATGCATTCCTCTGTGCCAAAAACTGCTTAATTAAACACGGTAAATTGCAAAGTAAAGACAGTGACAAAATAATTAGCACTTCCAAAGATAATTCAGCTCAGTTCACAAAACAAAATAAATGAAAGAAATAGAACTGCCAAAATACGTTAAATGTAAACAAACCAACATAAATAAATAAATTTTAGAGGTGATGTCTTGAATTACAATTCTAGCTATGCCTGAGGGTAGGGGCTTTAAAAGTTACGTTTCAAAATAAATAGACATTCAACTCAAGAGAAATGGAAACACAAACAAAAAGCTTTAAATGCTGAAATCATTACAAAGTAAGCAAAATTTAAAACAAATTTAAGGGAGGTATGCATACTCAGATTTTATTACACTGACTATTTTTTTATCAAAGTTTATTAGTCACTAGATCTTATGTGTACTTGTGGAAGTATAGCAGAAAATCTTTGCACAAGTATACAAAATGCAAAAAAAATTAGAGTAGGTATACTCAAATTTTATTACTTTGAAACTGGTTATTATTTCAAACGTTAGAATACACTACGTGTTTAAGTGTAGGCCTACTTGTGGAAGTAGCACAAGTAATCATAATTTTAAAATAATTAAGGTAAGTATGCATACTCAGATTTTATTACATTGGTACTTATAATTTTTTTCAAAGGTTGGTATACACTAGGTTTTTAAGTGTACTTGTAGAAGTGTAACAGGAAATCTTAGCACAAGTGTGCAAAACTTAAAAACAAATAATGGGATGAATGCATAGTCTGCTTTTATTGCATTTATTCAGAGTTTTTTTTTATAGGTTAGCATACACTAAGTTTTTCAGTGTACTTGTGAAAGTAAAATAAAAAAAGTAGCACACGTAATCAAAATTTTAAAAAAATTAAGGAAAGAATGTATACTCAGATTTAATTACACTTTTTTTTAAGGTAGGTTTTTTGTACTTTTGGAAGTGCAACAGAAAATCTGAGCACAAGTAATTAAAATTTTAAACAAAAATTAAGGCAAATATGCATACTCCGATTTTATTTAATTGATTCTGATAATTGTTTTTAAAGTTTAGTACACAATCGGTTTTGAAGTGGACTTGTGGTCGTGTAACAGACTATCTTAGCACAAGTAACCTATCCAAATTAAAGAAAACTTTTTTCATAGGTTGGTAGTTACAAGGTTTTTAAGTGTTCTTGTGGAAGTGAATCTGAGATTCGAATCTAACTTGACTCCAGTTAATTACTGCCACATCTGTGCAATCTGACAGGTTATGGTAACTTTTAAATGTCAAGCTGGTTGCGAAAAATGTACCATTTCAATATTGACATACACCAGGCGACAAAGTACGCAGTGTCATCATTAGTTATTTTTTCATTTACTTCACTAAGAAAACACTGCACACTAAATATATGCTTAAGTTATAAATTTCATTACCTAGAGCTACCTCGCAGGCCCGCTTCAGCTGGGAGTGGTGAGAACGTTTGATGTCTTTGTCACTCAGGATCTTTTCAAGGGCTCGTACGATAAACATCTCTTTGGTTTTCGAGGTCTTTTGCATCATTCTTTACGAAAAACTCAGCCACATTATAATGCTTACGTAAATTAAAACAATAACAAGATTACAAAATTTGTTCAATCAATCACAGGAAGCCATGTTTGTATTGAAAGTCACTTGTCAAACGTTACGAAAAGTTTATGAAAATTAAATCGCCGAGAAAAATAAAAGGGAAGATTTAATAACACATTTCATGTAATTTAAAAGTAATTATATAAAGAGGTATACGTACATGTATTTATTCCTGGTTTAATCATAATCGCATTTCAGTTGGGGGCAGTGATTTGACAAGGTATTGAGTAAAACTTTTATAAAATAAAATTTAAAACACTATAGTAATGAAGGTAGGATACACACAGTTTCAGATATATTATTTCTCATACGAATATGTATAAATAGTTCATTAAATATTTCTATTTCCCCGCGGATTTTGTAAAGTAGAGAGAAATTTGGTATTCGTTGTTTTTATACGTGCAACGTCGACAAATACGTCATCAGCACCATCTGTGCGCATTGTCTCGGTTGCTGATGAAGACGTTGTTTATGTGTTGTCGTGGCTGGATTAGTGCACGTTTCTGAAGACATGGAACTGTACGAAGTTGTAAACACTCAGTATGCATTCCCTGTCGGCGTGGTATTAATTTGCGCTGTCCTGGTGTTTGCGTTTGGTTTTAAATCTGTGGAGCAGCCCGTTTTTCCCCACCTGTCCCAAACGGCCGATGACCGCAAGCAAACAGCTGGAAAGAAACGCAAAGTTAAGGACAAGGTAATCCAAAGCCATGCACTAACAGAACCGTAATTTTTGCATGGCTGATCTTTATATTCAATATTTTTGTATGATTTTCTTTTTTTTTTTATTATTATTGTTTAGAGTAATGCGTTTTTCATGCAAATTTTAAAGGTCAGCCTTTTTAGTGACCTGTAATGCATACAAGTTTTGTTTNTTTTCATGCAAATTTTAAAGGTCAGCCTTTTTAGTGACCTGTAATGCATACAAGTTTTGTTTGCTAGGTGTTTTAATTTATGAATGATTTATTACCACAGTGTTTCACTTGTTTAATAATTGTAAAAATTATGTGTTAATATAATATTGTCTTTTCTTATGCCATATGTTTGGTAATAAATACTAAATGTTTAATTCGTGGGGGTTTTATATTAATGTTGTCAGTTTCAGCACTTGGTTATGATAATTCTAATAATTAAAACTTGCAGTTGGGCTGTTGCTTGGTGGCAAGCACATGCCTCCCTTCAGTCCCTCTCCTGGCACTTTCTGAACTGACTAACCTCTGTTACTCTCACCAACTCATCCTGTAATACATTCCACTCCCTCACCAACCTCCGTACCCTCTGAGTCTTCCCACTATTGTCATCTCCCTCTATGCAGTCATGCACCTTATCTCCCCCACCGTTCACCAACCTTTCTACTCTTCACGTGTCCTGCAACTGCAAGGAGATCCATGCCATCTCGTTCATTATTACTGATGGGCTAAAGTTACTTTCCTCCTTTCCATCCTGCTCCTGTCTTCTCCACTTACCTACCCTTAACAGAACAAGCTACCCTTTGTTTTACAAGAGTATCCTTCCCAATACCATGCTGATACTCCTGCAACCAGTTCCTCTCGTTCATACCTTCCTCCACATACTGTACCACCAAGCTCTCCATGACCTTTCTTGTGCTTTAAAAGAATGACTACACATACTGCAACTTCAGGAAAGTAAGAACAAAGCACATGGAACAAAATACAGAAATTGAACTTCCTATAAGACAGTAATAGTTGAAACACTTTGCACCAGAAGAAATAAAGGACTCCAAATATGTACACACGGAGGTCGTAGGGTTTGAATTGTGCATGCAACAACCCTCTCTGTACAATCTAGTAGAGAGATGGGGTAATTTCAGAGAAAATTAGGGTTTCTAGTTATTCAGCAGAGTCCATAAGCAAGTATCTTTGACAGTATTACAACATTTTTGAAGCAAAGTTTTTGTGTTGCGTATGTTGGGTGTATATTCTTTTATTTACACATTTTCAGGGGCTTGTTTTCAGTTCTTCGCGTACAGTAATACTACTTCTGCTAGCTTAATGTTGAAATAATAGTGGTACCATTCTTTGTTAAAATATTTTCAATTTAGTACCTATATAAGGAGACTCATGTGAGTTTAAACCCATTTTGTTTTTTGCTTTTTCGTATTTTATTGCAAACCACATTGGGTCCTATCTGTTATTTGATAAAATTTCCTTTCTGGGAAATATTAACAAATTTTCGTACAAAAATTACTGTGTGTCCACAGTATAAACAACAAAAGGTTCTCTATAATTTGTTAATAGGTAGTATATATAATATCATACACTTTTCCTCTGATAACTTTTCAACATCCTAACTTAGCATGGACACTTAACTGATGTGGGAGGTAATTATAAACATTTTAAATATTGATGTATAAAATTAAATAAGATAGGTGTATTTCCATTGTGCTACATCCCAGTAGCACCTATGCTCATATGTGGAATGAAAAGGTACACATTCAAAATGAACTAATAAAATAAATATTTGTTTCAACTGACATGGTGCCTACCAAATTACATTCTTAATTGTTTTATATTTGATAAAATCATAATATTTTTGCAAGTTCTTGATAGCGAACATGCATAATTAAGTGCATTCGTGCATGTATCCTTCAGTTTCTACTTCAGTTGTGAATGTCACATGTGAAGTTTGTATCATGACTTGAAGTACGTTAGAGTGTAAATTGGGTTGTGTCATTGGTTACCAGAAGTCACAGCCAAATGGCCCAGTGCCCAGCGATGACAGCAGCCCCGAGGTAAAGCAGAAAGAGAGTGCCAGCAAGCAGGCAAACAAACACGACAAGGACAAATCTCCGGCAAAGGAGGTGCCCGCACCCCGGCGAGAGAGGAAGCAGGAAGTGGCTGCCAGCGAGAGCCCCGCCAAGGACAAGAATGCAGTGGCTCGCAGCCGTGGCAAGGAGAACCAGGCTGAGGAAGTGAAGAACCGCAAAAATGAGAAGAATCTTGCCAAGCTGCTGAAGCAAGAGGAGAAGCCAGTTGACTTTGATGAAGGTTTGTGTACATAATTCATCAGCAGGGCTGCTAGTTGCCAGAGTTTGTGGCTATATATGCCGTTTGTTTTGTGGTTTATTTTATCACACACAGTTCTCTATCACCAAAGAATCTGAATATGGAAGGTAGTGCTAGACAACAAAAATATCTGTAGAACACCATAACTTCAAATGCTGTTAATTTATACATACTAGTCAACTCTCTTAATCGACCTATACATAGAGACCTGAAAAATTTGCTGATTCATTTCGGCACAAGCTAGAATGCAAGACACATGCGTTTATGTAATTTCAACCATTGGCCCGCACTGTGTTTGATGCCTCCTAGAGAACGCTGGCCCAATCGTTGCCTTCCACTGTAACAGCAGACAAAATAATTTAAAACCATAGGAATGTTGCTGAAAAAGATGTCTAAAAGAAATAATGGTTTGCCTTTGGAAACAATATTGGTCACGCAAATCATTTTCCTAGTTCAGAGATCTGCAGGATGCAGCCAATGAATGAGGAAGTGTGCTGAGGTTATCTCTGTGACGTGTCTGCCAGTCCCAATGACCACAGTGGCAATGGTGCTGACTTTAGCCAATTTATCAATTTACTATTGTTATTCAAGAAATGTTTCCATAATAATGCATAATTTAAGTCTTTAAAATGTATCTTTGGGTATGCTAGAAAAATAACATTGTTTTAAAATCTAAAAATTAGTCATGAAATGGTGTGTGTACCACATCAACATCTAATAATATTGAATTTTACAAGCTCTTATGAAAATTTACAAGTTCTTAAAAACGCTTTGTAATGAGTTTTAGCAGAACTCCACAGCGTGAGCATTTGTGAGGCCAAAGGCTGTTCACAGTAAAGTGAGCACTTTTGAAAGCCCTGCTTATTTCCTACTTTCAGCCCGTCGCGTATCCTTCCATCATGTATCAACTGATGCAGGATGGCGTCCTTCCCTCTAGCTAGACCATCTGCCACGCCATTGCATCAGCATGCATGGCTTGAACGAGGCACAACGTGCTCGTGCAAGTGCGAGCGAGGCAGTGTCACAGCCCCACCCTCGTCCGGAGAAGGGAGGCGCGTAAAGGTTTCTACCATCAAAGTAGCGGGGCAAATTGAAAGCCGAATCATGTTTACAAAGAGAGACAGACACAGGGACACATATAAAATGCGAGAGGCACCCCCACAATGCTTTTAATTTTGCGTGATACCTATGTTGGTTCCTAGTGTTCACCTCATGATGTCACCCTCATCTCATCTCGCCATTTGATTGTTTATTGCAAATGCTTTGTGTGTTTGTTATATTGTTAAATTTTTAAGGGATTAGTTGCAAGGTTAAGTTTATTTGTATACAGGCAATTGGTTATTCATGTAGCACAAAGAGTTCCGGCATGCAGCTTGCCACCAAGCCACAGCTGCATGCACCTGCCATGAGTAGTCATTGTCCAGCAGTCAGAGGGGTTGGCACACATCGCGTCACGCTCCGGGAGCATTCTTGT
The DNA here is from genome assembly GCA_002778355.1 of Clitarchus hookeri. Taxonomy (NCBI): domain Eukaryota; kingdom Metazoa; phylum Arthropoda; class Insecta; order Phasmatodea; family Phasmatidae; genus Clitarchus; species Clitarchus hookeri. Next base: position 8,240 of record NQII01005773.1, read on the forward strand.
TTTCGCACCAATCATGTAACTTCCGTAATAGACTCATTTAGCTTACCAGAACCTTCTTCTTCTCGCACCTGGAGAAACCACCTGTTCTTCCCCGGGATTATCGCCTGGGGAAGCATAACATCCACGTAATTTCTTTACTACGCACTTACAGGTGTTTTAACAGTTTAGTCCATCTGGCGGGCACACAACCAGAGTCCGCTTCAGTTTCACCTTGTAATAAGTTAATGTAAACTCTGCAAGGATAAATATACGTTTGTTTGCCAACTACGTGCGTTTCATTTCGAACACCGTCTATGAGGCACTTTGGGGTACGGGTCCCCTACAATCCGCTACCGAGCACGTCCCCACAATCAACCTAAGTATGGCTAGTTTACTTCATTCACAACTCATTACAGTTTGAGGCATGTGGGTCAACCTTAATAGGCCCACTTCATCCAGATGTTAGTACTAAGCATGAGTAGGTCTGCCTTCATCAGCGCCATTGAGGCAATTTCAACAATACAACCACCGAGGGAACGGCGTACATCCGGGCGGTCGGCCGCGTGACCCTGAGATTACCAACAACTACACCTTTGACACCGCCTGCCAACGGTGTCTGGTGCCTAGTCGGCTAACCCTTTCCAACAATCACTACCTTCACAGCCCCAGCACTGGCTTACAACGTAAAAATTGCCATGTTGTGTTTATTTATTTAATCAGCTGTTCAGAAGTGTACTGTATTTATTTATACAATGCAACAAGTGAATATTTATTGTAGTGTACACTGTAAATACACACACATTAATTTCAGTAAATAATATCTCTTTGTGAATACTATTCAAAAATAAATGTCATGATCTTGAGAAATTAATTAATTATTTTTCTTTATTTTGTCTTGAGCATGTGTGATGTGTCAAACACTTGGGTTTATTTCCCTCATTATATCAGCGCCGTACGTTTACAATCATGACACTATTTGCAGACTATCAAAATTCGTATTGATAATGGTGTGGGATATAAAGGAAAAATAACTCCGAAATTAATAATTGTATCCACTCACTATGTGGATGCTAATGGCCGGTTTTGCTATAATGTTACGAATATCAAAAATTGTCTTCATAAAACCTCAGTGGCTAAACCAAATTGATCAAAATTTTTAGGTTCATTTTTACAGCGTGCTTCTACAGTGATATTTATCACTAATTGCAAGTTTCATGAAAATCCGTCAGACTGTGAATTTGGTTTTTACGGGGCCTAATGACACAAAAGTTTGTCGTAGTCTTTCTAATGAGAAAATCACTATTATCTTATAAAATTAGAATGGTTACAGCAATGTAAATGTAATTTCACTAGAATACAAAAAAAAAAACCAGCCGTGTCAACATATTAAAAGTGCAAGAGGAATGTTCCACGTGTAATACAAAGCAGTTTCGTAGCTTCATTTGCTAACACTAATAAAATACGGACCGAGGTATCGGCTCATATTCTAAGACAGTCACGTAAATATAACACACACCATTGAAGCTGCAGAAATGCCAAACAATATTGGAAATAATTAAATGCACTCAACCTAAGTTTTTATATTATTATAACCAGCTCTAATTACTTGTACACATGCTGACCAGGTTGGCATATCATGTGATGTTATGAATTTGTTAGAAATACAAATGTGTATTCATTGTGTCATGAATTAAGGAATTTAATTTGTATTCATTGTGTCATGAATGAATGAATTTAATGTGTATTCATTGTGTCATGAATGAGTGAATTTAATGTGTATTCATTGTGTCATGAATGAATTTATTTTCTTGTTGAAAATCAATAATCAAAAATTTGTTACATAAAAAATTAAAACTTTTGGATTTCTTGTGTCGTCCTTGGCTTGTGGGTTATTTAAAAAAAAATTAAGATTATCTTAAATGTAAAAAATAGTTTGTAATGGTTGGTTCATTTTATTACTGTATAAAAAAATTAATAGCATCTAGTGTTACGTAACTACATACCTTGAACTTGATGCAGATATTGCATAAAGTTGTAATTATTGTGCGGAAAGTCATTAGGTTGTGTGGTATTGTGTTAGCTTAATGTGGTTCTTGTTGCAGGTGAATGGGAGCAAGCTCTTTCACGCAAGGACAAGAAAAACCGCAAGAAGGATGAGTTGATTGAAGAATCGAGTATGTGCTAAATTATATTTTTAACTGCTCCCAGTTCATAACACAGGTCTTGTTGCAGTTTGCAAAAATCAAACATTGAAACTTTTTAGTTGAATGCGCAGAAGTCATACAAGCTGTGGAACTAAATCTACTAAACAGGGTTCTAAGCTGTGGCTGTAAAGGACAAAGGGCGGTATTCATAAATATCTTGAGCACTAGCGTCATCAAGATAACCTTATTATGTGTCTTAAGTTTACTGTAGATGTGACTTGGGGCAGTGCTTTTTGTAACCAGCAGATTCTGATTGGATTACTTCAAACAAAATAGTGCAGATTTCTGTGAAATGGCAGAGCAAAGCTTGTGTTATTCTTATATTAAATATTTGAGTGCATGTGGGTGGAAATCCATATTGTCCTGCTACGCGAAAATATTTACATAACTGGAATTCTACAATACTATTAATTTTTTAATATAATTCGTATAAGATTTAAGTACTACTCATTACATTGAACAAAACTGGATACTGCAGCATGTAATAACACGTATTGTAACGTTCCAGCGCACAGTTATTTCCGTATTTTTAATATTGCAGCCCCGCAGTTAGGCGCATATTGTAATGTGGCACGCGGCTCGTTATAGCCGGCTTTATAATATTACAGCCCCGCGTTAGGCCGCCATTTTGTAATGCTGCATGTCAAGGTATTGACGGCTGGAAATTACCACTCGGTTAGCTCAGAGGTACTAACACGAGACTCTTTAAAAAAGGTGCCAATTAAATAACAAATAATGTAGTCAAGTTCCAGTTTATTGTTCTGTACTGTTATTTATTAGAACGACGCNTAAAAAAGGTGCCAATTAAATAACAAATAATGTAGTCAAGTTCCAGTTTATTGTTCTGTACTGTTATTTATTAGAACGACACCACAGTTCACACAGTGTTCAGGTATGCCGAGTACGAACAGGGTTCACTGATACACAGATAAATGAGAGAGCAGCGCCACAGTCGTTGTTGATTGACTATGTTATAAAAACTTGCCCGGAGAAAAACAAATGCAGTAACCTCCCACACCGACTGAGAAATAATCTAGCAAGTTCAAGTTTGCCGGTGTAGGGGTTACGCGCCAAGCCCGACGCGGCCTAGGCGAGCACTGAGAGTCTACTGCTGAAGGGTGTCAACTGCTTGTTATCCCCTGCCGGACGGCGACATGCACATGTGTATTTGTTGCGTACCTATCACCCCCCTTCTATACAGATAAGGGCATTGCCATCCAAACTGCATAGTTTGTAAAAGATAATCAACACTTTAGACGAAAAACTGTACCTGCAGTTCAGAAAGCTTCTGCGTAGCCATCCTAACTGCATCGTTGGTAAAAAAATAACCCAACCTTTTAGAATAATAACTGTTGATGCAGTTTGGAAAAGCTTCTAATCTAATGCTGACGCTCACTGAAAACTGAAATCTACGACGTTCAAAACGAAATGGCAAACGGATGCCCGATAAACAAACTATCACGGTAAACTAACCACCACTGCTTTAATTTTGAATCTCGATAAAATATTACGAAACCCCATTAATGAAAGAAAATGAATCGCGTATCCCGAAAATTTATAATACTGCGTCATTACAGTATGTTTATTTTAATTTTTTTTACAATTTTAAGTAATTCCGTTAGTACAGTCAACTCTAGTTTCTAAGATAGTGACCCTCTCAAAATAAATAATCCTTTTTAGGGGAAACATGAAACAAATTTAATTGAAAATGATTTTCCAATAACAACAAACCATTCTAAATAACCACCATTTTCCTGGGAACCATGAAAGGTCTTAGAATCGACAGTTTACTGTTTTTTATCTAAGCTTTCTGGCAATATAAAGTCTCGCTGAAATTTATTCATTTGTCTGACTGCTGTGACATAACGGTAGGAGGTGTATTTGAGAGGCATATCAGTTGCCATAGATTTGTGCGGACGTGAGCAGAAGAGGTCTCAAAGTGCCAGATTATTAGCTTTCTAGTGCATTTTATTCTGCAGACGACATTTCTAGTGTAACACTACCAATGCCTGCATCTTCACGAAGACATAAGATCGAGAAAAGAAGTAAAATTTTCCAGCTCCTCTTTTGAACTTTTAATTGAAAATATGCAGTCAGCTTTCGAAATTTTGATTTTAAATATAAATTTTTAAGAAAAATTAATTTTTGCCATATTATTACCAGAGGTTTGGGATTAACTACATTTTCATGCATGTTATCCAATGTAATCTCTTTCAATTTAACTTCGAAATTTAATTCTCCATGCAATAATTAACTCAAATTAGCAGCAGTATTTCATGTAGTTTGTATACAGTAATAATTTCGTAAAAATTTTAATAAATCTGATTCCTCTAAATTCACACACATTACATTTGTCATAATTTTTGTTTATGCACTAAAACACACATTTCTAACACTTTTGATTTGTCTTGTCTGTATAGACAATTGTACATAAGACAAACGCTTTACAATCTCATTGCCACCTGCCAGAATAGCTTGTGTGTAGTGAATCATTAGGTTTTATTGCAGCCGTATACAAACAGCAACCGAGTTTCATTGCATGTAGCAGAGTTATTGTTTTCATCCTCATGCAGTTTTCGTGGTGTATCTATGTAAAATTATTGATTCGCAAAACACATAAGGTGGTTGTTAGGTGCGAATATTTGTTTTTTTATAGTCTAGAAGCACAGTGACTCAACTTGCATGTTCAGTAGCTCGATGTCTGCAGAAAAAACTTGACTCGAATGACGAGTTTGACAAATGTTAGTTTGAGTTACTCGATTTTTCGTGTCTCGACCACTACTTATTATGCTCTTCAACAACATTTTCCTAAGGAAAAAAAGTATTTTTCTTGCACTTTAGCAAATTAGCATTACTTCATATGCTTCCAATTGCATTTTATGTATTACATAAAGCCGTGAATTCTTTGTTTTCCTTTGGACATGTAAAACTGGGCAGTCATTACATTGTAGGGACAAAATGTACCTACTTATTTCTTGTTCGTGTCTAGCAGCCAAGTTTCATTTGAATTCAAGCTTTTGTACCATGCTTTAGGCTCGTGCTTGACCAAGCCAGAATTGGTAAAAAAAAAAAAATAAGCTGTCTTGAGCACACAGTCTTCACAAAGATAGTCATATTTGTCAACTATGAAACATGAAGCAGAAATAATACTGTCTTTAGAAATAAAGGTAGAAATAAGCTGCTAGGTTACCAAAATTATATAAAAGGACAGGAATTCAAGCACTCACAGTGTAGTACTTGTCGACAGGCACACATACACAAAGAAGGAAGACACATTTTCCACGCGGTTGCGCGACATTTCTCTCGTTAAGCCAGCTTCAACAGGCAGCAAGTTGTAGGACACTGCAGTATGGTGGAAGGGCGCTGTTAGCAGTAAACCTAGTGGCCGGGTGGTGAACTAGGGTGGGGCGGGAAAATTGAAAAATTTCTGGTATAGCTAATGAGTGTGGTTAGGAGCTGTGATTATCTTATGTTGAGGCCTGGCAGCTGCCTGTATTTTGTTATAAATTGGTGAACTAATTTCCAGCATCTGATTTCTGAGCTATTGCTTGAAGGTGGTAGGGCTCTCACAACTCTGGTGCTGTAGCAGGAATCAGAATCTTTGTTGTGTGATGCTGCATGTGCTGCAACTGGTTTGTCCTGCAGGTTATTGATGTGACCAGCTATGGCTTGTTTAGTGTCTGCCTGAGTGTGTTGGTGGTGAGGCCAAATGAAATGCATCGGCAACACATCTAGAGTCTAATGAGCATTTTCAGTTTCCATACTAACAATTTGTTGCAAGTTTTGTGTTTGTGTCANCATCTGATTTCTGAGCTATTGCTTGAAGGTGGTAGGGCTCTCACAACTCTGGTGCTGTAGCAGGAATCAAAATCTTTGTTGTGTGATGCTGCATGAGCTGCAACTGGTTTGTCTTGCAGGTTATTGATGTGACTAGCTATGGCTTGTTGGGTGTCTGCCTGAGTGTGTTGGTGGTGAGGCCAAATGAAATGCATCGGCAACACATCTAGAGTCTAATGAGCATTTTCAGTTTCCATACTAACAATTTGTTGCAAGTTTTGTGTTTGTGTCAAAAATAAATTGCAAATTTTCTTTTCAATCATAGAAGTATTCTTGTTCTAGAATCGGTAGAGATGATTGGAAAATGAGTGCATGGTATGTAAGCCCAGTACGTTCATCTCTGTGGCTAATAAAGGAGAACTTGGCCTTTAAAATAACATTTTCATCATAGCTATCCATGGTTGGATGTATACATCTGCAAATGTGCCCTCTTTTCCCCCTCAAAGTATGGAAACCATATTTTAAGACCCTGTTACTGCCCTTAAATTTAATAAGTAAGTAATATAGAATTGATAAGTAATTTACATATCAGAACTTCCAAAGAAACAGTATATGTAGTTGAAGCTAGAAATAGCATACCAACACAACTTTATTTCAGTTTGTAGTGAGCAAGGTGGTGCAGTGGTTCAGACTTGCATTTGGAAGGGCCTNATAAAGGAGAACTTGGCCTTTAAAATAACATTTTCATCATAGCTATCCATGGTTGGATGTATACATCTGCAAATGCGCCCTCTTTTCCCCCTCAAAGTATGGAAACCATATTTTAAGACCCTGTTACTGCCCTTAAATTTAATAAGTAAGTAATTTAGAATTGATAAGTAATTTACATATCAGAACTTCCAAAGAAACAGTATATGTAGTTGAGGCTAGAAATAACATACCAACACAACTTTATTTCAGTTTGTAGTGAGCAAGGTGGTGCAGTGGTTCAGACTTGCATTTGGAAGGGCCTNCATACCAACACAACTTTATTTCAGTTTGTAGTGAGCAAGGTGGTGCAGTGGTTCAGACTTGCATTTGGAAGGGCCTGGGTTCAATTCCTGGTCCAGTTATCCTAATACACAGGTTTTCAATCATTTGCCAAAATCACCCCAAGCAAATGCTGGCTTGGTTCCTTACTACAGGCCATGGCCGATTCCTTCCCCATTCCTGCTTCTCCGAGCAACTTGCTCTGTTTATCATGACTTTGCTGTTGACAAAAAGTTAAACCTATCTACATACCTACCTATTTCAGTTTGTGAATTATTCCCCAGCACCAACAAAGAAGGAGAGCCCCTCAAAGAAGAAGAAGTCAGCCAAGAACACAGTGCTGGCCGCAACAGACAACAAGCTTCAGGAGGACCTGGAGGGGAAGAGCTCGAACAAGAAAGAGCAGGAGGTGGAGGTGAAGAAGGATGTGCTGATAGAGTCCACTCAAGCCCTCAACACTGACAACAGGTGGGTGGAATCAACCTGTAGATAATCCTCCCTCACTGAATACTGAGCGCAAAATATACTACCTCTGCACCCATCACAGTATGCTGTTCACACGTACATCGTAAACACACCCAGTCTACGGCTACCCTAACTCTTCACCTGGTGCGCAGTAAGGTAGAGCCACAACCACTAGCAACACAATCCACAAGCCTGCTAGTCGACCAGTCCAGTCTTCACTCTATCCACCTTTGGACCCACACCCAATGTCGTCGGACGCTGAGGGTAAATCCACCTCTCCAACCACCGCGCCTCGTGTCGCCGGTTGGAGTAAACGGGTACGGCTCTGGGTTAGCTCGGCTCCAGCTTTGGTTCTACGCCTAGTTAGGGATCATCGTCGCCTACTTCTCCGACAAGGCCGATACTTGTACCTACCTTCATGCCGTACACCCAGAGGAGTGGTACTAAGTGGCAAGAAAGGAGCTGCAACCCAGCCCCAACTGCACTTTGCAGCACAACCCCCCGGGAATGAGCTCACGCTGCCCGCCAGTTGGAGAGGCCTCACCTCCTAGCTCCCTCCCACTCTCTCTTTCAGTCCCCGATCAAGACAGCTGGGCGACTGCACCAGGTCGTGACCAACTTCTGCCGATACCGGCACGTTCCGCTAGGGATTGCTAATCCCTGATTCCAGTGCTGCCGGACCAGCAGCCCTTCCTGGGCTCACCGTAGCACCGCCAGCCACAGCAGCATCGCGGCACCAGCTCCATTCAACTCCAGCAGCAGCTGAGTCGGTAGCCACCCCAGGCCACCTTCAGCAAAGGTAAACCAGTGGCTGTGTGCCACCCAGTTCGCCGGACTGCTAAGCCCGCATTTGACTTTGTGCCAAGTCGCCAGGCCACACGCCCTGTGCTGTATACCGGCCTGGCCCCTGTCAGCCAGTGATACCCCGTGTCTCTGACCGACACATCAAAACTTGCCCGACCATGACGTTGCCGTCAACCAACCGACGTCACATGTCAACTTAAGTAAATTTCCAAAACTAGAAGAAAGAGATAGAGTGTTACTGATGTGGTGGAGGTACGTGGGTTATTTTTTCTTCTTCCTCTTTATATATATATATATATAAGTGTGTGCGCAGTTTTTAAATTGTAACAGTATTTACACATGATCATTAATTTCCAATGCATATTTTTCAGAGCGTACTAAAACTGGTTTAACGTAACTCAGGAATCCAGGAATGCATATTTGATCTTGTACACAATTAAAGTATCTGCGTGCTTCTAGATTACTTACTATACATAATGTAATAAAATATATTTCAACACAATGAATTTATATTTTTTTCTTCTCTCTCTCTCACACACACACGCAAAATACAGGCGCAAAATTAAAAGTAAAAAATCACAGATGATTTTTGAATTTATACTTCGGGAATTAACAGGCTTCTCTAATTGTATACGTTTTCCATTGGAAGCCCTAAATATTTAGTTTCCCAATATATTAATTTGGCTATTTTACTCGTCTGCATAACACATTCACTAATGGATTATTTTAGGATCCTTTTGGCAAAATTATTTGTATGTTTTTTAACATTTGGAAGGTTGAGTGCACAACTTGATTATATCCACGTAGGAAACCTACAGCTTTCTACAGCTTTGCTTATATTTAATTATTACTATCATTTTTTATGGTTATTTTTTATTATTTTAACTGTAAGAGGGTANGATTACTTACTATACATAATGTAATAAAATATATTTCAACACAATGAATTTATATTTTTTTCTTCTCTCTCTCTCTCACACACACACACACACACAAAATACAGGCGCAAAATTAAAAGTAAAAAATCACAGATGATTTTTGAATTTATACTTCGGGAATTAACAGGCTTCTCTAATTGTATACGTTTTCCATTGGAAGCCCTAAATATTTAGTTTCCCAATATATTAATTTGGCTATTTTACTCGTCTGCATAACACATTCACTAATGGATTATTTTAGGATCCTTTTGGCAAAATTATTTGTATGTTTTTTAACATTTGGAAGGTTGAGTGCACAATTTGATTATATCCATGTAGGAAACCTACAGCTTTGCTTATATTTAATTATTACTATCATTTTTTATGGTTATTTTTTATTATTTTAACTGTAAGAGGGTACATGATATTCTTGTATTATGAACCCTCCATTTATTGTTTTTAGTTTTAAATTGATTTAAAAGTTATTTTTAAATATCCTACATGAAACATTAGTTTAGGAGAATTTTGGAAAAATTATTTGTGAAATGTTTTGACGAGTAATTGTTCTATTTTTAAAGAGTGTTTCCATTTTCAGACTTCTGCAAAAGTTTTATATAATTTTCAGTAAAATCATGTTTGATGATAAATTAATTTAAGTTTTGCTGGTAAATGATTATCTGCATCCATTTAGCGTGTCAGTTTCTTCGTCAATACACTGCTGGCATAAATTCAATGATTTTGATGCTCAAAAACTTGTTTCTGTTACTTATTTATTTGTAAGGCTGCTGAAATTTTTAGGACAATTTGCTCTTCACATTTAGCAAATTTAGCAAGTTGAGATGCATTTGTTAAGACATATTTTCTGTTCGCTTGNGGACAATTTGCTCTTCACATTTAGCAAATTTAGCAAGTTGAGATGCATTTGTTAAGACATATTTTCTGTTCGCTTGAGTGTACTGGAATGAGACCTAGAAGACTGGATTGATACTTTGCTTATTTTTTAATCATTAGTGACTATATTAGCCCCCTTTGGAATTTTTCAGAAACAGTTGATAGTTATCCAATTTTTTACAGCTGAACACGTCCAACCATTTATTAACTAATACCTAACCTGCTAGCTGCAGGTTTGAAAATAACCCTTAAATTCCTTAATCAAAAGCTTTATAAATGTTGTAATGATTTATACAAACCCTTAAATATATTTTAATCAGTTTAATGATACACAAGAAATTTTAGTATTCTGAGTCAATTTCACTTGCATGTAGAAGAAAATTTTTATTTAGATTTACAAAAAAACTTGTATATAACAGTGTTGAGGTAAAATGCTACAGAACTCACGTCTGCGGTGCATGAAGGCTTTACTGGTTTTACATGTGAAGAACGCTTTCAGTTTAAACTACTAATGGTAGTCCATTGCACACAAAAACTGCTTCGTATTCTTAGGATGAAAACACATGTGTGCTGATGCGTTCAACATATGCTGTGAAAAATACTCGTTGAATGTAACTGCGGCATGTTAAGGTGGCAGTTTGCCTAGGCTACCAAATGGTGCGCAGAGCTTCAGCAGAAAACATTTTGTTCAAAAACTCTCAACATGTCTAAAGAATGTCTGCTTACAAACAGCTTAAGCAACTTTACATTAGTACATATGTGTATTCAGTTTTTAGTTCCTCTGTGTTTCTCTGATGCATGTTTTTATTTGAGTGAAAATGNACATTAGTACATATGTGTATTCAGTTTTTAGTTCCTCTGTGTTTCTCTGATGCATGTTTTTATTTGAGTGAAAATGACAAACCGATCTATTCGCTATAATTTTTAGGTATGAATATAATGGTACATAAACTTTACGTAATAAAATATTTATANACATTAGTACATATGTGTATTCAGTTTTTAGTTCCTCTGTGTTTCTCTGATGCATGTTTTTATTTGAGTGAAAATTACAAACCGATCTATTCGCTATAATTTTTAGGTATGAATATAATGGTACATAAACTTTACGTAATAAAATATTCATANACAAACCGATCTATTCGCTATAATTTTTAGGTATGAATATAATGGTACATAAACTTTACGTAATAAAATATTCATATTGGTTATCTTGGCTTCATGTACGAGCATGACGTAGCTTTAGCTTGTAAGCTAAGATAACCAGTCTGACAATGGCTGAGAAAGAATTAGAACAAATTAAATTAACTTGACATGCAATTACCCTTCAAAAATTTTCCAGTCAACTTAGCCACAGAAATTTTCCACTCCATAGATTACAAAAACTGCTCTAAAAGTAGAAAGAAATGTAAATTTTTTAAATACTACTCTTTCTAATTCTATTTTGCAGTAACACTACGATAGAATAATTTTTAAAAATGATGCAAAACATCTTTTTCCTCTGTTTTGACAGATTGGTAATATATTGATACTGTCTGTGACGTGCGCATGAGAAATTTTGGCAACAGTTCGTATTACCACAGCATCGTCTGAGAGAAGTTTCACAAAATTTCAAAGTTCATCAAGGCTGGCACAGCTCTACAACCACTCACACTCCATTCATTTCTGGAATGCACGAAGCCTTAACTTAAAAAAGGATGGATTTATAGACTATTTGTCTTGTCGCAAAATTAAAAACACTGCAATTAACGAGACACATTTTACACACAATTCTCACTTTTCTTTCCCGGGCTAAGCCATATACAGAAAGGACAGGCCACAGGAGAGAGGAAGGTACGAAGGAGTAGCAATTTTCATCCACAACTCTATCGACAACACATCAACTTGTTCGCATAACAGAATATATAATTCATGTCTTCAACTTGAAGGACTATGTTGTCGCAATCTTTTTAAACATTGAAAAGACTTTTAATCAAGTATTTCATGCGGACTTACTTTAGAAATTACATATATGAATTAAAATCACCCAATTGTTACATTAAATTATTAGCGAGCTCTTTAAACTGCATAACTTTTTCTGTTCAATGATCAGACAGCAAAATTATTTATGCTGGAGTGCCACAAGGCAGCATTCTTGTCCCTGTATTATTTAATATTTATATACATGACTTATTGAAGCATGATCACCAACTGGTGCAATTTGGTTGCTATACTGACGACACTGTCCTATTCAGTCGCTCCCATGGCCTCGGCTTACCAACATGAAGGCTACAAACTGTTCTGACAGTCTTTAAAGAGTACTACACAAAATGGCGGACTAAAGTTAATGTCTGGAAAAGCAAGGAGATCGTTTTCACATGAAGGGCACTACCTCAAGCTGCCAATCGCCCACAAATCACTTTTTGGTGACCCTATACCCCACAAAGATGTAAAATATTTAGGCGTGCATATGGACCGAAAACTCACCTGGAAAGCACATATAGATGCCAAATGCATAAGTGCAAATGCCAGTCTCTCCTCTCTCTATCCTATACTTTATAGACAAAGTGCTATAACGCAAAATACAGCAGTGTTGCTTTACACAATGCTTATACAGCCTATCACCTATGCTGCGCCCACATGGGCACATGCAGCTAAATCACATACTAAGAAACTGCAGATAAATAAATGCCTGTGAATTGCTGCAGACGTTCCTAGATACTGTCCCATTACAGATCTGCATAACAAACTAAAAATCGAAAAATTAAATGATCACTTTACCAAAATGGTGGAAAAATTCTACGACGACTGTGCCACTAACGCCAACCTAAAAATTTCTAGTATCTGCGATTATGATCCCGGCAAGACTCAGAAATACAAACGGCCAAAGAGCATATTGACTCGCAGACCGCCTTCAAATACTAAATCTTTGAATGCAGGCCCTCAGTCATGCACACGCTTGTAATTAACATCGGGAAACCTGTATTACTGCACCTAATCAATACGCTCTTGTACCAAAAAAATTTCAAAGCAGTATGTGATTGCAGAACAAGGCAAAGCATGCACTGCACAGCCCCTGGCCCTGTGATTAATATTGGAAATATACTGCTGTACACACACTTGCACCGAAACATCTCTCTCATCCGACAGTTGTCTGTATGTATGGGCCTTTGCCTAAGCCGATTCCAAGGCGTCGTGAAGCTTTCTGCANATGGGCCTTTGCCTAAGCCGATTCCAAGGCGTCGTGAAGCTTTCTGCAGCAGCTAGTGGGGGTTGTGTGGAGGCACACCTACACTGACATACACATTTAAACACGCAAACAAGGTGATATCTATTATTACCCTTAATTATAAGTTTCTCCTTATAAATGCCTGCAAAACACTAACACTTTTTTACTGTGTTACAGAGAGATGACTGGTATCTGTTGGGTGGGTGACTCAGTTCTGTCCCCCACCACCAGGGCCGCATAGTTAAACCCTGGTCACATTCGATCTGCACACTCATTTCATATCACCCTGCACCAAACTCACACAAGTCTATCTTTGCTAACCAAGAACTTATCCTACTTTCTCCAGCCTCAATCCAGTCAAAGGAATATACATTTATCCTCCGCGACTGTCTTACACATTTTCCCATCGTCCTCTACCCTGGTTTGCTGTACTCTTCCATCTAGATACTTCTTCCTTCAGGGTGTGTCCATGGTTATAATTGTTGCCATGGCACCAGACAACCCTGCTATAGCCGTGATGCATGCGTCCCCTTTAAACATAATAAACCCAACCTAAAGCATAAAGGGCTTGCCCTGAGACACATCCCATTCTCCAACCGTCTTAGCTACTAACATGCATGCCGGAGGAACACAGAACTGTGAAGGAGCTCAAGCTGTCATAGCGGGATTTGGGAGCTCGGCAGAAAAAAAACTGCTCGAAACAGGAATGTAAATTATTCACAATTTTCACATAGGATATTTGAAGTTCGAATGCTAATAATTCGTAAATTNCTCGAAACAGGAATGTAAATTATTCACAATTTTCACATAGGATATTTGAAGTTCGAATGCTAATAATTCGTAAATTACTATTTGTACACGTATTATAGAACACAGGGGTACTTTGTGAAAAATTGTTACTGCAAATGTACTGTTATAGCCTATACACTTTATGGCATGGTACCACTGCATTGTTTGCATCAGTGTAAGTTATCTTAATCACATAACATTGTAGGAAATATGAATTCAGCAAGACGGTTTATAAACTGCATTAAAAATGTTATTTATTTTTTTGAAATTATTACTTTAAAAATATGTTTCCAGTTTTGTTAATATGCAGTTGGAGCATTTAGAAGGGCATGTGCTACATAGTGTATTTACTGTTGTGTATATCTGGTTTCTTGTAGCATTCTAGAGAAGCAGACTACAGAGGTTGAGAAAGAATCTGCAGATGCTGCAGGAAAAGCAAAGAAGAAAAATAAGAAGAAGCCTACAACCAATAACATTAACAATAAGGTTGCTTCAGAGCCCACACCGGCATCAGTCCCTAGTGAGTGCATTCCCCAATGTCTTATTTCAGCCCATAATGGGTTCATATGAATATGGGTTAATTACTGGCAGTGGAGTAGTGTTCATTCCCAAATTACATTTAATTTCTTGCTTTTTAACAGAAAAGTGTAAACAGTTGTAATTTTTGAGTGGTGGAAGAATAATAGGGAATTTTTAAGAAAACCTAATAACTATAAAATAAATGTTCTGTTCATCAGAAAAAGAAAGTACAGTGAAACCGCTTTATTGTGAGTATGGTCTATATCGTCATGTCCGCCATTGTAATATTTTTTTTAATGCACCGTCATTTGTCCTATTATTTGAAAGGTACTTAATTTTGTTTATAACGGAAGTCTGTTAATGAAGCCTTTCACTATAGCAGTACAAACATTTGTAAACTCGTATTTTTTTAAATATTTAAACACGTACATTACAAGTGACATCCACCCATTTGCCATGCCCGAGCCAACCTTTGTTAGTCTGTATCGGTGGCGTCACTTGCATAAGATGGAGAAGCATGGGAAGAGGTGCGTGCAGGTGTCTTGAGGGATGAGGGATACAAAGGGGAGAGATACGATCGGAAGAGGGGCTAGTGGTTGATAACAAAGGGGGGAGGGGTACGTTGGATATAGGCTAGTAGGGAGCGAAGGGGAATGATACGTATTCTTGAATGTAGGAGGGGCTGCAAGATTCTATCCGCCTACTGCTCCTTCTGTGTTGTGGGGGTAGGAAGACACTGCCGCCTGCTGCTTCTCCACGTGCCAGGCGTGTAAAAGGCTGGGATTATGATGACTTCACATTACATGTAACGAGCAACACGTTCACATGTACGTAAAACGTGGTCTTTTTGGGTAGTATATTATGATACTTCACGTAATCACGTAACCTTTGTGTAGTGAATAAAATGTTGGGGATAAGTTTATAAATAAAATACACAGGCGTGATTCTGCTGGTACAGACACCTAACATTTACACGAGTTGGGAGCACCTTTCAGTGGGGACTTTGTTCGATTCTTTAACACAGAGATTGTGCGTGTACCTGGAAGTAGTTAGGTGGGTATACACACAGAAGGCAAAGCAGGTAAGTAAGGGTAAAACGAAAGAGAATGACCGGACCAAAACATATATCTCTGACCTGTGCCCGCTAACGTCTGAAGGACGAGGGACCAAGTTTGCCAAGATATATACTGCATGGTGATAGAGATTCAAACAGTGTCTCTGGGTGAGAGCGACCCCGTTACACACTACGTCCGGCTCGGATGAGGCACTCAGGCCAACACTCGTAACGTTAGAGAAGGCTCCGCGGCAAGAGCTTCTACCATGTGTTGAAAAAAAAGTTGCAATAGTAACAAAAGCGTGCAAGACTGTTCTAAGCAGGTACTGCTGAAGGTAAGCGTTCGCAGGTAACGTGGTGAGATATCGAGAGTTACAGATGGAATCCTTCAACTGCCAATGACTAACTGCGTGAACTGCCCCTCTGGAGGGCATGCAAGGAAATAAATACTCTAGAGAGTTGTGGAGAGCGAGGGGCCGCTAGAGCAGGCCGCGTGGAGGGAAAATCTCCCTGATGCGCAGCCAGCTTGCATGTTGGGTGCCTGCTGGCCAAAGCAAGACATGCGAGGAGGTGGGTCTACCCTTGTGAACTTGAGCGCAGCATCATGTGGATTGTTGGCTAGTCAGGCTGCAAGAGGTTCACTCTGCTTGTAGAATCGACNATGGAATCCTTCAACTGCCAATGACTAACTGCGTGAACTGCCCCTCTGGAGGGCATGCAAGGAAATAAATACTCTCGAGAGTTGTGGAGAGCGAGGGGCAGCTAGAGCAGGCCGCGTGGAGGGAAAATCTCCCTGATGCGCAGCCAGCTTGCATGTTGGGTGCCTGCTGGCCAAAGCAAGACATGCGAGGAGGTGGGTCTACCCACGTGAACTTGAGCGCAGCATCATGTGGATTGTTGGCTTGTCAGGCTGCAAGAGGTTCACTCTGCTTGTAGAATCGACNGTGAACTTGAGCGCAGCATCATGTGGATTGTTGGCTTGTCAGGCTGCAAGAGGTTCACTCTGCTTGTAGAATCGACCAGTACAGAGGCCAAATAAGTGACTGCACTTGGCGCTACGGTGTATACTGTGTTTCATTTAGGAAGGCTGTTTCTTGACAGACAGAACCACCAACTTTGTAATTGTGTCACAACAAATTACTCCATTTGATGTGCCTACTATCAGCTGGTTCGTAATGTGTTTGTGTGTGTGTTAACATTGGAAACACTTGCAGAAAATAGTGCGCACGAAAGATGTCAGCAAATTTGAGATTCCTGTCAAACATTAACAACAATTTTGTGTTTCCAGTAACATAATCGGTTTTTAAAATATTTTGGCCCTGCTACTTTGTACTTTTAACAGTTTCAACGCTCATGAATTTTTAATCAGAAGGCATGCTCTGGCCCACCTCGCCATGTTGGCGGTTCCATGGTTACTATGTTTTCACAAGGGAGTGTACAGTTCACATTTTATTCCTTTAAAACTTGTTTATACTGTGACTTAGTGAAACAGATTATTATACTTTTCNATGTGCCTACTATCAGCTGGTTCGTAATGTGTTTGTGTGTGTGTTAACATTGGAAACACTTGCAGAAAATAGTGCACACGAAAGATGTCATCAAATTTAAGATTCCTGTCAAACATTAACAACAATTTTGTGTTTCCAGTAACATAATCGGTTTTTAAAATATTTTGGCCCTGCTGCTTTGTACTTTTAACAGTTTCAACGCTCATGAATTTTTAATCAGAAGGCATGCTCTGGCCCACCTCGCCATGTTGGCGGTTCCATGGTTACTATGTTTTCACAAGAGAGTGTACAGTTCACATTTTATTCCTTTAAAACTTGTTTATACTGTGACTTAGTGAAACAGATTATTATACTTTTCCCGTGCAGTGCTGTTTTCTCACGATGGCAGTAGCCCAGCAACATGTGTTGCATAAGATGACCCCTCCGCCACATTTCAAATTTCCCGTCTCACCCTCGTTCGCCTCCTGGCCGCTAGGTTCACTGTTTGCAAACCACTGCTCACCAGTCTGCAGTGTGCCACCACTCGCTGCCTGATGAAGCTTGCTTAGCCAGCGAAACGTCGCGTGACAGCGCATCCATGCGGAAAATGTGTTTGATTTTAACGGTTTAGACAGCGTATTGCAAGAGAGCGTGCTGGCTGCAAACTTTTTTCCGACTTGATTGACTATTATCTTTTGTAAATTTTTTAAGATAATTTCTCGCTATAAAAAGTAGCCAATATCACCTTTCAGCCCTCCAACTGTTACAGTGCAAGAAATTACGTCGATCTGTGGCCCGGTTGCGGCGTTGCATTGTTATTCCGTGTATGTACTTTTTCATTTTCCAATAAGAATTTCCCCGAGGAATGAGATATTTTCTCTGGATAAAAAGTAGTCATGTCACTTCCCGGCCCTCCAACTATCTCTGTACAAAATCACGTCGATCCTTTGCGACGTGAAAGGACAAACAAACACACACACTTTCGCATTTATAATATTAGTTGGGATCAGTAGCCTAGCAGTCTACTCCCACCATATCTCAAAATAAAAAAATTTTATAGTATGTGTATGTAACCATTGTTTTTCAACCACAAGTTTGCTGATTAAATTTCTGTAACCTAAATTGAATACGTGCATCCATGCAATTGGGTTTTGGTTCAGAGGGGAAGAATGACTGTTTCCCCTCCCCCATTCTCATTCTATACCATCATAGGCTTGGTGTTGCATGTGGGTGCCCACTAGGGCAGTGCTGTGGGCTGTGCAATTAATGTGCATCTTTGTGTGAAATTAAACCACCGAGCCAAACACATGGGTCTCATGCATTGAATCTGCTCACTCCATTGGCTATTTGTTTGTATTCTCCCAAGATTGTGTGTAAGCTTAAATGATTCTGAACAAGGTTATTTCCTTAGTTCTAACAAACTTGGAAGCTCGTAGTCCAGCCAATCCATTCTACTTTCATTTGAGCATGCACAGTTTGAAACACGAGGAAAGTATGAAGCAAAGAATTAAATTGTAATGGAGTGGAGAAGATTTGAGTGGCTCTTAATCAAAGGGTCTTGAGAGCCAATAAAGGTGAGGTGAGATGAATATATAGCTGCTCCGAAATTCAAAGGCGGGGAAACATGAGATCACTGAGAAAAAACTGCCAAACAGTGGTATTGCCTTGTTGAGAGATGAGTGCCAGTCGCTACACCACTGCAGTACCTAATTTAATTATAATATGTAATCATTATTTAACAGGAATCGGCTAACGACCCAAAAGTTTGAACTTTGCATTGATATGTTTTATATAGACGATATTCCTTGCCTTTTAAGCTGCAGTGATTGTTTGTTTGTGGTCAGAATGAGGACAATTTATAGTATGAATCTCTTCTCATTGAACAGAAAAACAGCCTGAGTCGGTCATAGAGCTTGACTTGGAGCCCCCGGAGCCTGTTGGAGCAGTTGTCTTTGATGAATTGGGAGGTAAGATGTTGAAATTCATTGTCACTTTGTGTGAACATATTTTAATCTTAATAGAGGAAAATTTCTTTCTTTGTGCGTAATGATGTGGCACTGTCTTGCATTTTACATCTGTTTTCCACTGGTTAACAATTTTAAAAAGGGTTTCATTGTATTCTTAACATTTTTTGTTGATAGTTTTTGATTGAGTTATTATATTCATACGCAGTATTCATTATGGGCAGATACAAGATTATTGTGATTTTAATTTTATTTCAATTTACTTTTTAAAATTGAATATTTTGGTTTTTCTAGTTTTGTTTACATCACTTCTATGTAAAAACAAATAATACAGAGTGTGGAAAATTATGTTTTAATTAAAATTGTATAAAAACTTTAAATTGTTATTTTACATTGAAAACTGACTTTTAGATCTATTTCACTAGCTTCTTTTTAATGTATCATAGTAAAATCTCCCCTTTCTCACTCCCTGTAACACCCTTGGAGTATGTTTGGCAAGTGAGTGACATCTCTGATCTTTCATCTTCAAACATGTATGAAACTCTACCCCAGTATACAGTACATTTTGTTTGTGAATTCTGTTACCAGTTATTCCAGACACTGTATATTTTCAGCTTATCAGATATACTTTGCATGCTCACTTCCTCAAGATCAGGATAGTGTCAAATAATTGACTAAATGAAGGTTTCACAAAAATAATGACATTCAAAATATTGGGCATTCTTTTAAATGTATACTGAAAACAAATATTGGCAGTCAAACTTGCTTGGTTCAGAAATGCACTATGAACCGGTGAACCGAATTAATTGCTCATGGTTAGAGACCTGAAAATTTCACGTGTTCAATGACCTGCAATCTCATGTACAAATATGTCAATATCAACTGCACATTGGTTGTCTGCTGTCACAGTGGAAGGCGACAATTGGACAACGTTCCCCAGGAGGTGTCACACAGTGTGGATCAATGGTTTAAGTTATATAAATGCTCGTGTTTTGAATTCTGGCTTGTCCCAAAATGAATCTGCGAATTCTTCAGGTCTCTACTCAAGGCATACCTTATTCCTACATTTCCTGTACAAACTACAGAAATAACCAATACCATTGAAATTTATGTGTTAAAGGATGAAGATGTAATAATGTTTGTTGTGATTTTAGTTACTTGCATTTTAGTGTTATATCTTGTACTATAGAATTTTTTTTTTTTTTTTTTTTGCATTTACCTTTGTAATCTTTTAATTAATTATAATTTTATAAATTGTATGTAGAAGGGTGTCTCTTGAACATTAATTGGGCTGTTAATTGATTCTGGTTCCCACTATTTAGTGTGTTTTTCACATTTTTTTATTCTGATTTATTGGAGTGTGCACTTATGTGCTTCCTTTTTACTTGGCAATAAAGGGGCATAATTTTGCTTTTGTGTTTGCCACTGTGTGTCTTTTGGTATTTGCACATTGGCCCATTACAGCTTCGTCTGTGTACAGCCGGGACACAATTTTATGTGGCCTCACAGCTCCTGAGAATGGCTTTGTAATATCATAGCAGACCTATTTAGACCCCCAAAAATTGTGTTAAAAGTATGCTTTTATGCATTAAGTCGGATTTTAATTGTTTCTGGTGCAAAAATAACTGTTTGTTTGTGTATTTTTTTTTTAATGTATATCTGGGGTAACCCCAGATTGGAATATACGACTTCCCCTCGTCCGAAAAAATAACAAGTGAACACCGGGTGCCAAGTTACATTTACATTTAATAAGTGCAAAGCAAATATTCAGTAGCTTCTTGAAGAAAAATGGGTGGTTGTATTACAAATATATAAATTTATTTCAATACTTATAATATTTTCAGATCAAAATAATATCCAAGACAATTAAGTATAACACTCATTAACTCCAAAAATTATGTTCAAACAGAGAAACAGAGTACTGTGTAATTGTCAGTAATACTGAGCCTATACTGATACACTATATTAAATATCCACATCCACCAATATCACAGCATCGGAAATGGCCATAACACGAGGTTAAATTCTTATTTTTTAAAGTTCTTCAAGGGTTTTATAATAGCATTTAATCCTTCATTATGCAGTCCACTTGCGTAACTTATTTTTGTGTGTGCGTAGCAAAAATTATTTTTAAGAGTTTATTGTTAATGTGCTACATTGATAATCATGTACATAAAATACTATATAGAATTTTAATATTTTTGTTTAATTTTCATTAAGTTTGAACTATCATGAAATGATTTCTCATTATTGTTTCAGTTTTATAAAATTCAGTAACATACATGTTTTTTTTATTTTACTGAACAAAAAGTCACATTCACAAAACCTTTCCCACGCTTCACTCTATTCTTGTGCAGAATGTTGTGGCTGCACACTGCATAACTGTTTTGCCACAACCTGTGTACTCATTACAGCCATGTGATTTCTTCCTTTTTATGAAACAGCACCCTGCCAGGTAAATATTATCCACAACAATAGAAGTTGCCTTCCAGGTGTGTTCTAGTAGTTGTATATGCTGTAAACTTAGCTCTTTTAAAAAAAAAACCCTGTTTAAGATCTACTTGCATACATATAGCATATTATTCCACCATATGTAAAATTAATATTGAAATGGATCTGGTCTCAATTATTAATGCATCAGTCAAGTGGAACTGTGAAATTAGTAGAAAAGTAAATATTTTACAAATTTGTTCATTCTTACATGCATATGCATAAAAAAAAAAAGCAGAATTAATAATTTCATTATTTACAACATTTTACCAAACACTTTCAACGTTAAGACATGGAACCCTTTCCTTCTGTCTACCAGCTTTACTGGGTGCCTGCCACTCACCGTTGCCATAAAAATATACGCAGGTTGTGGCAGTAACATTTTTTAAGAGGTTGATTTCAAAAGTGCTGAATTAACCATGAACAGCATAGGCATGCGCAGGGTTAAGTAGCAGGGTTAAAACCCAAAAAAGCTCCACTTTTACGAGATTAAAAATACAAAGTAAGAACATGTTTAATATATTCATCACAAGTAGTCTACACTACTTTAAACCTATTTTTGTTTCAGTGGACCTTTCAAACTGGCAGACTGTCTAGTGAAAGTATGTAATTGGCAAAATTATAATATTTCCTAATGACATAATGCAACGGGGGATGCAGCTTCACCTCTTGCACATGCCTATAACAGCCTATATAACAAAGGCAGCAGTGTATTGATGGCAGAAAGGTTGAGTAAGGACCAAAATGTAATTGTTCAGAGTCTATCACATGACCTTGGTGCATTGGAAGAAGTCTTTTCATTTGTTTTTAATTGTCCTGGAAATATATCAAAGTATATCACAGTTGAATTTTTTGTATGTCCAGCCCAATGTCAAGACTTTAAGTTTTGGTATAAGAAGCTTGGTTGAGGATTTTTGTTCACTTACTGTAGTTAATATTCGACCAATAATATTTCACTGTTGCTGAAGTGTGTATGTACACTCAGCTGTCATTTCTAAAACCCCTGGAATAGCAGCCCTCTTGAAACAACAATCCTTTTTTGGTTAACCATGAAGGAAATTTAATTGAAAAGGTTTTTCCAATAATGACCCCTTTCAAATAACAACCTTGTTTGCTCATATGCGCAAATATAAAGACTGTATTTCAAGAAGGACAAATTGTGACAATGCCATGCCCCATGTATAGAGCAACGGCGCAGGAGCCGACAGCCCACTCTGTCATTCCGGTCGTCCAGTAGCCTTTTTTTCTCAAAATTTCTCTTTTTTTTCCCCTTGAAATTTACCATTTTTTTGCTTAAAATTTCCTGTTTTTCTCTCAAAAAGCACTGATCCCCTCATTTGCGAAAACGATACATTGAAGGATTTGGGGGTATTGTTTGTACGTTTGATCTTAAAGCCCAAAAAAAAAATTCAAAAGACTGAAGAAGAAAAAAATTACAATCGAAGAAAACATTACATTGATGACTGACCACAATGTTGGAAGTCAGTGACCTTAAAAACAAAAATTCCAGAAAAAAAATGTAAAAATCGGCAAGCGTATTATGTTACTGACTGCGACCGCCATATTGGATTCAGGAGACCCCAAGGCAACGGCACCTGGGAGTCAATTCCTCCCTGGACAGGCCACGGCAGCCCCTTCCACCCCCGCTCTGCCACAACTGCAATATATTTTCTTATAGGCTATTCATGGTAAAGTGAGCACTTTTGAAAGCACTCTCATTTCAAATAATAGACTTTAACTTCCTAGTTCAATGGAATACACGCACTGCGTTTGTTACCCACATGGCAATATTTATTTTAAATGGTGGTTAAACGATAAAGATGGCTGAAAGGAAAAAGTAACCAGGGTTTCAAACAGCCTACAGCTATGGCTGCACCTGTACCTACAAACACCCATTAAATACAATAAAACTTAATTACTATGTCATCCTTTGATTGGACCTCTGTTATGTAACATTCCTGACATGCTACAGTTGCCCCCATACCCCAACACCAGGCTGGCCAGAAGAAGGCAGCGAAGATCTTAGCTGCCCATAATAAGCACTCTGACGAGCAAGGGCCTAATGCCCCCAGGGTCTACCTTACAGACGGATGAAGCAGCCTTACTGAGGTGTGTAGCATGTGCACCCACCTCCTTATGGAGCAGTACTCTAACAGCATCCACATCTCCATTGGCATATCGTGAGACGTGTTTCGTTGTTCCCAATGCATATTATCACTGCCACTATTGCTTCCAAAATGCCAGCCAATAGCTGCCTCACGACCCTGTGACACGCAGTGGTCAGAAGGCTAGAGCTGGGCCCCTCATGCGTTGTTGTACGCCAACTGGCCCGCCCAGCCAACAGAGACTTTGTGCCAGTGAGGGCTGCCATTAAGCCTACTTTCAGACCTGTACCACCACCAGCAGGTCATAAGATAACAGAAATCCCAGCCTGCCCAGCTCAACCAAGCATATAGGGTGTGTACGCATGCATGTGCGTGCGTGTGTAACACCATTAACAGAGTGCAGCTTCCTAGTTCCCACGTTGGAGCTAGATGTCAGTCCAGTTTAATTCAGATAGCTGGTATCAAACTTAGTGTGTGTTTTCTGTTTCCTCAGAATTGTAACTGGTGGCCATAGGATTTTAATACAGCAGTTTGTTCAGAAAAGATATAGCATTGTCTTTATAGTTAAAAACACTATTTTACAGGAGAATAAGTATTGTAAACAGAGGCTACTCAGTGAGTTTTACTTTCTTCAATGACCACATTTGTGTTTAAATAACTAAATTTAAGAATGGGCAGCAAAATATTGACTTTCATTTCTGTCCTGACCAAAAAATTTACATTGAATTATTCCATAGTTTTTTAGAAATCAGAGTAGACACAACGCTTATAATGAGACCCCTTTTACAACTAGGGAGGCCCCATAATAGTTCATGATATAGTGAAATTTGAAGCCACAGCAAAATTTGGTGATGCCAACACAAATGGCAGAGATGTGCATGTGTGTTCTACTATGTAACGTTTCGTGTTTGATAATAAAATTACTGTGATAATAGTCGCACGATTTAATGTATGGCACAAGCATTAAATAGTTGTAATATTAAAGTCTGCAATAAAAGCATATACTGAATATTTAGATCTTTTAATGTTGCCATGGTGCATTATAGTTGGCATATTTGTAGCATTTCACGTCTGGGTATGACAAATGGAAATTACCACTCGGTTAGATCAGTTGGTAGTAACGTGAAACTTTAAAAGGACCGATAAATATAAATAAAGTCCAATGTTTGTTTATTACTCTGTACTTTTATTTATCAATCCAATGAAACACTTCACATACAATCGTCAGGTATGCAGAGTACGAACCAGTTTACAGGCAAACCAATAGAGAGCAACGCCACAGTCGTTTAATTATTCACTTATGTCTCGAAAACTTGCCTCGCAAGAAGAAAATACGAAGGCAGGAGGGGCGTCCATTCCCTCCTGGCACCCTATCTACCTCCCACACCGGCGGAAAGAATTTATTAGATTTATTAGAATTAAGTATATGCCGAAAGTTGAAAGATTTAGCGTTCGTGAGTCCTTGCCGTTGTGAGCTATATTTGTCACGCGCGATGAGTCTTCCTTGGCTTCTTGTTGTTACATTTCTTGCGGCTGACAGACAGAGACACAGAGTATTCTTCGCAGCTTGCATATCCACCCATTGCTCTTCAGAGTATCAAACTTAGCCAAATATGGGCATAGCGTGTGTCACCATGCCATATCGAACTGCGTAGCCCTCCGAACTGCGTAGTCGGTAAAAGATAATGCAAAGCTTCTAGAACACAAACTGTCGACCCAATTCGGAAAGCTTCTATCATTAATGCAGACACGTAACAAAAACTAAGATTTCGTGAAACTGCAACCGGATGCCCGATAAACAAAACTACCACGATAAGCGAACTCCCCNCCAATTCGGAAAGCTTCTATCATTAATGCAGACACGTAACAAAAACTAAGATTTCGTGAAACTGCAACCGGATGCCCGATAAACAAAACTACCACGATAAGCGAACTCCCCCGGCTTTAATTTCAATCCCGATAGAATATTACAAAGCCCCGCTAAACGAAAGAAAATGAACCGTGTATCCCGATAATTAATAAACTGCGTCGTTGCGATCTACTTTTTTCTGAATATATAAATTGAAATTTGCACATAAGTTACGGAACTAATTAATTCCACCAAATACGTTCACTACATGAAATTCTGAAGTCTCGACTCAGAGCAATGTTNGAAGGCAGGAGGGACGTCCGTTCCCTCCTGGCACCCTATCGACCTCCCACACCGGCGGAAAGAATTTATTAGATTTATTAGAATTAAGTATATGCCGAAAGTTGAAAGATTTAGCGTTCGTGAGTCCTTGCCGTTGTGAGCTATATTTGTCACGCGCGATGCGTCTTCCTTGGCTTCTCGTTGTCACATTTCTTGCGGCTGATAGAGACACAGAGTATTCTTCGCAGCTTACATATCCACTCATTTCTCTTCAGAGTATCAAACTTAGCCAAATATGGGCATAGCGTGTGTCACCATGCCATATCGAACTGCGTAGCCCTCCGAACTGCGTAGTCGGTAAAAGATAATGCAAAGCTTCTAGAACACAAACTGTCGACGTAATTCGGAAAGCTTCTATCACTAATGCAGACACGTAACAAAAACTAAGATTTCGTGAAACTGCAACCGGATGCCCGATAAACAAAACTACCACGATAAGCTAACTCCCCCGGCTTTAATTTCAATCCCGATAGAATATTACAAAGCCCCGCTAAACGAAAGAAAATGAACCGTGTATCCCGATAATTAATAAACTGCGTCGTTGCGATCTACTTTTTTCTGAATATATAAATTGAAATTTGCACGTAAGTTACGGAACTAATTAATTCCACCAAATACGTTCACTACATGAAATTCTGAAGTCTCGACTCAGAGCAATGTTNTAAGTTACGGAACTAATTAATTCCACCAAATACGTTCACTACATGAAATTCTGAAGTCTCGACTCAGAGCAATGTTGCCTCTTAATCTCCGTGGTAAAAGCAGTTGCATAAAAAAATCTTTAATTTAATCATTTTCTCCAACCAATTTTGCTTAAGTTTTTTTATTAATCACAGGACATTGTTCCAAAAAATTCCTAACAAGAACATTTTTTATATCAAAGATATCTAACTAAACCAAACTGAATTAAAAAAACATAAGAATATACAAATTAATAGTTGCATTGCTTGGGCCATGATAAACATTGAATGACATTAATGCTGGAAATGAATAAATACTTTTAAAATCAATATTTAACTGTGCAGAATCTGAAGTGAATTCCTAACTAGCTCTGAATATATTATTTCAATAATTATATCCCTACCATTATGTAATTCCTTTCAGTGTTTTTTTTTTNCCTAACTAGCTCTGAATATATTATTTCAATAATTATATCCCTACCATTATGTAATTCCTTTCAGTGTTTTTTTTTTCCACATGTGCATACACCTACATTAAAAATAAGTTTAAATAAAATAAGTGTTTTACTAAAATGTTTTNTTTTTTTTTTCCACATGTGCATACACCTACATTAAAAATAAGTTTAAATAAAATAAGTGTTTTACTAAAATGTTTTTCTTGTTTATTACCAGATGTGTGGAAAGAGGCACGTGCACCCAAAAAGAGCAAGAAGAAAGTTCGCCGTGAACAGTGAAGCAACATAAAACCTTAAAACAGAAAAACAGAAGATTTGTTTGGTGAAAGAGAAACTGTTAGATGCAAGAGAGAGAAATTATCTTTTTGAAGAGGTTTGGTACAAATTTATTTTTGTACAAGAGCCCCGCCCCTGTTTTCCTGTGCGACCACAGCTTGGTTAGCCTGCGCCTCCCCCACCCTCGGCCTTGCCCTTCCTTGATCTCTCGGGGGGGGTTTGCGGGACTGTGAGCGCATGTCATTCCTCGGTAGCACCCGGCTTTTGGCTGCGCCGCTTGTCACACGAACCAACACCCTACCATCACCTCGCTGCAACCTGTTGCTTTTTCATGCTCTATGCTGAGGGAGTGTTGGTTATGAAACTAGACTGTTCATCTTTTTTAATTCTTGTTTGTCAGTTTTACATTGTGACATGAACTCATCATTATGAAATAGAGTGAATGAAGTCACATGCGGTCCGGCAAGTATGGAGATTGAATCAGTACTCCAAATTCCCATCACGCCCTACCATTGTGCAATATTTTGTGTCTAAGTTGGTTAGGTACACAAGATGAGNCAGTACTCCAAATTCCCATCACGCCCTACCATTGTGCAATATTTTGTGTCTAAGTTGGTTAGGTACACAAGATGACGATTGCAAATGACTTGAGTGAAGACAGCAAGACAAGTTTAAAATGTGATCTTTGAAAACAGAAGCTCTGCAGTGTGGCAGATATTTTTCTATGTTCAATGTAAAATGAAAATTCTTTATTTTGATACTGTGTATTGATAGATATCCGAGTTGAAAAGGTGAAGAAAAAGATCTTACTTGCTTATAAATTCAGGACCACTCTTTCTTTTAAATTTTGTAGCCAGCTGGAAAATGCAAATGTGTATATATAATTGTAGTATTAATAATTTTTCATTGTTATCAAAGAAATAGTGCCTTTCCAAATGTTGCTAAATTCATCGTTTGTTTTGTACTACACGGTATTTGTNAAAATTCATCGTTTGTTTTGTACTACACGGTATTTGTCGAACTAGTGTGGTGAATGGCATCAGAAAAGAAAGAATACAGAAGATACAAACAAATTACTTTTATTGGCTCTCAAGTAATTGACATCTGCTACAACACATGTTTGGCAACGTTTATAATGCTCCTGGAAACTGTCCGCAAAGACCTCTTTAGGAATTAATTGCAGAATCACTCTCTCACTGGATTGCCTCTACGGTAACNCTGGAAACTGTCCGCAAAGACCTCTTTAGGAATTAATTGCAGAATCACTCTCTCACTGGATTGCCTCTACGGTAACGAAGCTCTTCAGACGGGGAAACAGAAAGAAGTCCGCAGGCACCAGATCAGGGGAGTATGGTGGGTGACTGAGCACAGGTACGCTCCTCTGAGCCATGGATTGTGCAGTGCGCAGGTGCGTTCGTGCAGCAACATCCACTTTCCAGTCCTGTGCAACACTGGTCGAACACAGCGGATGAGTTGGCGCAACCTTTTCCAAACTTTCTCTGCTCATAGAATGCAGCATTCAACGTTTTACCCACAGGAACAAATTCTTTGTGGATGATGCCATCATTGTCGAAGAAGGCGATCAATATTGTCTTGACTTTGGACCTTTGCAGGCGGCTCTTTTTGGGTGGCAAGAATGTCTGTGAACGTCATTCCATCGACTGCCGCTTTGATTCTGGTTCACACTGATAGCACCAGGTCTCATCCCCTGTGACGGTGTTTTGCAGAAAGGATGGATCCTGATCACACATGGTAATAAAATCTCTGGAGGTTTCCAAGCTTGTGCGGGGCACAAACCGTGTTGCTGTTGCAATATCGGACCATTCACCAAACTTTTTACACGCACCTTGTATCTACCCCCCTCCACCCCCCATAAGTTCTTTGTTTTAAAATGTTGTTTCGAGTAATTAAGTTTAAATTGCTAACTTTAAATTAAAAGAGTAATGTATTTTATGTAAAAGTTAACTGCAGTGATTGCAGTCTTTATGAAGTCAAGGGACCAAATAATAAATATGTTTATATTTTTAAAAGTAAATTACCCTACAATGCCATCTTAAACTTCAAAGTGAAGTGGCTATAAATTGTATACGTTTAAATTTTACTGTTGTGTTCACTCAGGTATTTGTAGTAGAAACAAAATGTTTTTGCTGTGAAATTGTAAAATACATGTTGGATAATTGAAGAGTTTATGTTGATGTTGATGGGTTTAGATGTAGCAGTGATCAACTTTCTTTTGTGCACGCAGGGTAACATAAAAGATGGACTCTCAGTTCTTAAAAGATTCCATTTAATTGCGTTAATTTTTCATTGTGTTTCCTTACAGTAGTGTCTTAAATGAAGTTCCATTGGTTTAGTGTTTTTCATAGTATTATGTGAGGTTGTGGGTATGGTGTGGATAAAGTGTTGAATTATTCTGAGTAATTGCAGTTCTGGTGTACCTTTTTATAGTTAATGTTTTACTGTACATAAACTACAGTAAATATAATAATAGGTATTGATTTCTGCAGAACGCTGAACTTGTAAGAGTATTTTTGTGTGGTAGACTACGGTACNTAAATATAATAATAGGTATTGATTTCTGCAGAACGCTGAACTTGTAAGAGTATTTTTGTGTGGTAGACTACGGTACAGACCAGTTATAGAGGCAGAAGTCCTGATACTGTTAATTGTTGCATCTGCAGGCGCGCACACACACACACACTGTGCAGTCGTGTAGTCTTGATGCTCTGACAGCTAAAGGTTGAATGTTTATTTACACTGAGCGTGAGGATGGATANACACTGTGCAGTCGTGTAGTCTTGATGCTCTGACAGCTAAAGGTTGAATGTTTATTTACACTGAGCGTGAGGATGGATACTTCTGACTCCATAATTCAGATTGCATGTTAGTAGAGGCACTTGCATGTGGCCTGAGTACATTACGGAAACATACTTGTAGATGGTCCCTTACAATAATGTTACCTGTTATTTATTTTATTTCTCAACCAAATTCACTACCCTTGTTCTGAAAGAATACGTAAAGAATGTTTTTGAAGCTGGTGTAAAAATATTACTGTCTTCTCTTATTCATACCATGTATGTTTATTTTGTGACCATCCACTTGTATATTTCTCATAGTGCCTCTGTGTTTATCACAGAAAAATACTCCTAATATCAGTCTTGTACCATNTAAATATAATAATAGGTATTGATTTCTGCAGAACGCTGAACTTGTAAGAGTATTTTTGTGTGGTAGACTACGGTAGTAATTGACAGACCAGTTATAGAGGCAGAAGTGCTGATACTGTTAATTGTTGCATCTGCAGGCGCGCACACACACACACACACACTGTGCAGTCGTGTAGTCTTGATGCTCTGACAGCTAAAGGTTGAATGTTTATTTACACTGAGCGTGAGGATGGACACTTCTGACTCCATAATTCAGATTGCATGTTAGTAGAGGCACTTGCATGTGGCCTGAGTACATTACGGAAACATACTTGTAGATGGTCCCTTACAATAATGTTACCTGTTATTTATTTTATTTCTCAACCAAATTCACTACCCTTGTTCTGAAAGAAAACGTAAAGAATGTTTTTGAAGCTGGTGTAAAAATATTACTGTCTTCTCTTATTCATACCATGTATGTTTATTTTGTGTCCATCCACTTGTATATTTCTCATAGTGCCTCTGTGTTTATCACAGAAAAATACTCCTAATATCAGTCTTGTACCATTTTGGTACAGAACTTTAAGCCTGCCCAACAGAAACATCAACGTGTGTTCATTGTGTACATATAATGATAGCTGCAATATGTAAAAAAAAAATTATTGTTCTTCTTTTCCCCTTCTTCCCTTTTGAAATTAATGCTCCATCATAATTTGTCTTGCAAATGTTCATAAGTTGTAAATACATGTTTGTCCTTATGTAGTTTCATTTTACAAAAAAATAAAAGGTCATATTGTTTTTAATGAAATCCTAATTTATGCAGACCAAGCTGAAGTAATTTCTTGGTGGATCCAGTTGCCACAATTTCATATATGTAAAGTTTTGGAATGTGATGCTTCCTAGTTTTGGAATGTGATTCTTCCTGTATAGTCTCTCGTATTTCTTAAATCTAATTCTGTTAGAAGTTTTTCACTAAACACAATTCAAATAACAGTAAGTATTACAAACCATGAAACTACGAATAATAACAAATATTTCACAGTAATGGAAGTATGGAACATGAGAGTAATTTTCTATGGGCCTGAAGTTGTTCATTCAAAATGTGTCAGCCAAGAGGTGTAATTATACGCATACCTTAAGAAAGGCTCATCAGTGAAGCCACTATAATTTTAGTACAAAATAATGTACCCTTTGGAATAATGTGATAGTCATTACATTTCATGATGTGTTAATGTTGCCTGGTTTTAAAGAGAGAGAATAGAAGTATGGTATTCTAGGTTGAGATTAGTTAGGTAGTATTTATTTCGAAACTTAAGCATCTATTATACTTTTTCAGGTTGGCATCACATATTGGTTGTGAGAAACTGTACACTTCCACGTAGTAAAAGTGTATGTCCATGATAGTGTATTTAATAAGTATGTATAATATATGTATATATATATAATACATGCAAGTGTATAAAAAAGTAAATCATCCTCTTAACTGTGTGGAGAGATTGTGCAGTGGTTTTGTCATGGAGCTTCCTACAGTTAATTATAGGACTCAATTGGTGGTTTGTGTACCGATGTTGCCTGCTGGCACATTCCCATACAGCCACTTTCAGTACAGAATGTTCATCCTACACTGTAGAGCCAAAAAAACTGGTACACCTGCCTAATATCGTGTAGGACCCCCGAGAGCACGCAGAAGTGCCGCAAGACAACGTGGCATGAACTCTACTAATGTCTGAAGGTATGCAGGAGGCAATTCACACCATGAATCCTGCAGGGCAGTCCACAAATCCATAGGAGTGCGAGGTGGTGGAGATCTCTTCTGAACAGTATGTTGCAAATGTTGCAAGGCATCCTAGACATGCTCAATAATGTTCATGTCTGGTAATTTAGGTGGCCAATGGAAGTGTCTATAAAGTCAGAAGAGAGTGCCTGGAGCTACTCGGTAGCAACTCTTGACGTGTGGGGTGTCGCATTGTCCTGCTGGAACTGTCCACGTCCGTCGGAATGCACAATGGACATGAATGGGTGCAGGTGATCGGACAGGATGGTTACGTATCTATCACCGTCAGTCGTATCTAGACGTATCAGGGGTCCTATTTCACGCCAACTGCAAACGCCCCATACCATGACAGAGCCTCCACCAGCTTGAACAGTCCTCTGTTGACATGTAGGGTTCATGGATTCATGAGGATGTCTCCATACCCGTGCACGTCCATCTGCCCGATACAATTGGAAATGAGATTCATCAGACCAGGCAACGTGTTTCCAGTCATCAACAGTCCAATGGCGGTGTTGGCGGGCCCAGGCAAGGCGTAAAACTTTGTCTCTTGCAGTCAACAACAGTACACGAGTGGACCTTCGGCTCCGAAAGCCCATATCAATGAAGGTCCGTTGAATAGTTCGCACGCTGGTACTTGTTGATGCCCCGGCATTGAAATCTGCGCCAATTTGAGAAAGGGTTGCACGTCTGTCACGTTTAATGATTTTCATCAGTCGTCATTTGTCCCGTTCGTTCACAATCTTTTTCCAGCCGCAGCAATGTCAAAGATTTGATGTTTTACCGAATTCCCGATATTCACGGTACACTCGTGAAATGATTGTATGCGAAAATCCAAATTTTATTGCTGCCTCAGAGATGCTATGTCCCATCTCTCGTGCGCTGACTATAACACCACGTTCAAACTCACTTAAATCTTGATAACCTGCCATTGTAGCAGCAGTAACCGATCTAGCAACTTTGCCAGAAACTTATTGTCTTATATAGGCGCCAGAAGCAGCAAGTGTTCATTGCTTATTTTGGTCTGCAGTGTTCTAAGTACAGGTGGATATCAAACGTTCAATTTTTAAACTAAACCTGAACATTAAAGTGGTGCGTTCGATTTGGTTCAGTTCTAAATTAATTACAGTGCTGAAAGTTCAGTTCGAAAACAACAAATTATTTATTAATGAAATGTTAATATTTAAAAGTTAGGAATGTTCCCGTAAAAATATTCCTTGGAAATATAGATATCAATTGTTGATTAACAGCAAAATCAGCCTAAGATGCTGTGCCTGACTGGATATTTTTTTTAATGTATGCTGGAAAATATGACGTTATTCATTCACAAATCAAATTTTTAAAAGGTAGATGTTTCATGGTTACAATTATTCCTCGTAACTACATATGTGAACATAAATTCCAGACAAAATTTGAATAAATAGGAGGTTGTGAATCTGTTAAAGGTGCAGGCGCCAACAAGATAGTTTGTTAATAAGATTATTCATAGGGGCACGAAATCGCGGAATTTCCACAAAATTTGCTTTAGTTTTTTGAAATTGCGAAATATTTCATGAAAACACAAAATAATTGAGTAAGAGTTACAAGTGAAGTAGTAAACACGTAGTTGGTTCTAGCGATTAATTGCAAAAGTGTGACATCTGAGCGTTTTGCAAACGTCAATAGGAAATGTGCAGTAGTGGGTATGTTATTTAAACATAACTGGCTTTAATAGCCAAAAATGTGAGTTAAAGTTATTTTGTGGAATCTTTTTTTATGCTGTTATATATAATCTACAAATTACATACTCAAAATAATGTAAATAAATTTTAACTAGTTTTCAATAATTACAGTCTCTTTTTAAGGTTTTGCAGTCAAATTGTTGGACTACTGCAAAATGTGGTACACTCCAAAAAAAAATTACCGTAATTTCTAGAGTTCTTGTTGTTATATATATATATATAATATCGCAGGGACATGATAAAACCGGAGATTTGATCAAATCCTTAAGGTAGATATGATCAATTCATGGAAGATGTTAAAATTACAACTCTGTGGGGTGATTTCCCTAAAGAAATTAAGTGATTTGATCAAGTCCCTTAACTGTTTTAGTGAAAAGATGTTATACTTGAAGCTGGTAGCCTCATTTCCTATAAAAATTTGCCAGCAAGCCTTGAAATGACCATAATACCAGTAGTGAACCTTCCTGCTGGCGCTGGGGCTCGGCCACAGTGCGTAATTTATGGCTACGCTTTGGGCGAGTCCTGACTTCTTTATTTCATCTCTTCACTAAAACTGTTAAGGGACTTGATCAAATCACTTACTTTCTTTAGGGAAATCACCCCACAGAGTTTTCATTTTAACATCTTCTGTGAATTGATCATCTACCTTACGGATTTTATCATATCTCCGGTTTTATCATCTCCCTGTATATAATATGTGTGTGTGTATATATATATATATGTATGTATATTCTGGCTGTCTCGCAATTTGTTGAGAGAGCACTCTCTCTCCCACTCTTAACGTCTCAGTCTTCTCTCTGCTGTCCCAACTCCAAGGATAGAGACCGAAAATAAACTACGGATGTTCACCATGTGAACACACACCTATCCTCTGTTCAGCCATGATTTCAACTCTAACCTCAAATATTCACGACACATATTTTTTGTTTATACAGCAGTGTTAGAAATATTTTATTGACTTGGCATTATCATTATGATAGTGAAAATGTGTAATACCAACAATATTCTATGTTATACGGAACATAAANTTATTGACTTGGCATTATCATTATGATAGTGAAAATGTGTAATACCAACAATATTCTATGTTATACGGAACATAAAAAGTAGTAATGTGGTGATTGTTCCGGATTTCTGTAGGCGAGGTGTGCGCATAATGTTAAAATACTCTGTTTTGGACAACAGTTAAGTTTTTGAATACTTTAACAATATATATAATCAAAATAAGTTGGAATCTCAAAAAACACTAAAATTATTTGAAATGTGAACAATGTTTTAATTTTACACTTTCTTAGCTCGTGCATCAGGAACATAATGTGGAAGGCTCACAGGGGGCACAAGTCTCAATTCGTTGATATGAGCCAGTGAGAGTGAGCGCACTTAAGTTTTGACACTGCTTTATATTCTGTGTGTTAATCATGCTGGTGATTCATGCCATTGCTTTTATATTGTATGCATTCATGTCGACTCTTATCTTTCGTATGTACACACATACATATACACTGTCTACATTAACTGTTAAGTACCATATTTTTTTTAATTTATCCAGCAAATTTCAGCCAGTAAATTAACATATTTACATAAAATCAAGCACTTCAATTTAAGATTTTAGTGAACAAACATTAATTGTTCACATACTTTATATTTTGTGATATTTTATTGTACAGTAAACTCCTGATTTTCTGAGTTAATGATATTAATGGTTAAAGCCTACATACTGTACATGTAGGTTATGTAAACAAATAATATAGTAATACAAGAATTAAATTGTTTCACAATCGCCAGTGTGTGGCAACATTATAAATGATATTAAGATCTTCACATACACAAAATCCTGACGCGTGAAAGCTTGCAAGAAAATTTCACGTTGGCTATTTTGACAGCCTACATTTGCAAAACAGACATCTGAGAAACATGCAGGCAGGAAGTAAAAATGTCGTATCTATTTTATATTTTACAAAACAGTTGTTATTAGTGTAAGAAATTAAACTTAGTTTTAGAATAATTTGTAGGTGTTTAAAACAAAATGGAAAACCGTATGAGATAAGTTTAGCTTTGTTTGGCTCTTGATCATAGACCGTAGCTAGTGCTTGCTGCTAACTTCGCCACGTGCATGCTTCATTTTAACTGAAGAGGCTGTTCGTCTATCTCAAATTATTATTTTAATATTTCTACATTAATTTGACACATATTTCAAACCTGAGTCGTTTTGAGCCAGCACAAGATGAAAAATTTACTTTTATATGGACATGATGGATATACTTTTGCGACAGCAGCAAAATAGGCAACTGCGTTGCCATCCGTTGGGCAGTATGCATGGTTCACTTTGGAAACCACATCTCAATGACTCTTTTTCATGTGTAAAATGCAAATATGCGAATGAATTCTCTGTTTTAATATTTCCGCGAGTTGTATAAATATTTTAACGTAACATATTTCCCTGTGAAGGCATTCAGCCTGCAATCACTAAACCTTTCTGAGACCAATCAGCCTTTTATTTTCCCACTTCAACAACAAAGCAAAAATAAATTTTATTTATTTATTTAAACCACACGGTTTTTGCAATGAAATCATTTTTGTTGCAAATAATATTTATGTTAATGTGATATTGTGTCATCCATACGCACTCGGTGACTCAGTTAATATATAAATAGCCTCTACTTGTATGAACTACTGTTAACTACACAATCTCACCTTTTTTTGACGGGCAGACGCCAGTTTTATTCGTGAAATACTTTATTATGAATGCAAATGTGTGGCCAGATAATTTCCCCGAATCACCAATACTGCCAAGTTTCACGTATATTCACTGTTAAAAATGTGTGAAAATATAGCACCCGAACATTTTTAATATTAAAATGAATTGGTACCGCATCACTTGAGTGCAGCCTGGTAATTAACAGTAAGCGCGTGGGTTATTATTAGCAGCGCCACGCAGCTGGCGGCAACTGTTTACTAATTTGCTTTGAACGGATGGTTCTGCAGATAAGCCACAACCCGATTAAGACCCCCACCCCGTTAAATCGGGAGTGTACGGTATTTTAAAAATCACTGAAATTATTTCATAAAAATTGTAGAAATCACTGGTAAAATTTCATAGAAATCAGGCAGATATATTTATTCACAAACGAAAGCAAATTTGCTGAAGACACATTTATGCATGTCCTGTTATACATAGTGACCGGTTTATTCTGTTTGTTTTGCTACAGATGCTGCTATCCTGAGTACTTTGCGCAGACTAGCGCTCGTTTTGTTAACATATTCAGTGTGGTGTGACTGGATGCTATGTTATCACTTGTTTCATTGTTTAGGTGCTAGCATTTTTGTCCTTCGGGGCCGGATACAGTGATTCTGGCAAAATCATGTGAGACAAGCATTCCATTTTATTGCCCTACATGCAATATGTAAGATTGCCATTGTGACAATCTCAAGTCATGTGCTTGTTGAAACGTGGTTTTTTTTTGTGCGCGCTTTGGGGCACAATTGTAGCCAGTCGCCTGGTAGTGGTGTTGTGCAAGGCAAAATGTCGGACAAACAAATTTGGCGCGTTTGCGGTTTGTGAAGTGCGATTTGAACAGATTGGTTTCACATGCAGATCAAGTTTGGACTTGTTTCGTACTCGCTGCTAGCACCAGGACTTAAATCAGCTGAAAAGCGAGTTTGAAGAGTATGTATAACCTTGCTTGCTGAACAAAAGTCTAATGTTGAATTGGAGGAAAATTAAATAAAGAGTTAATGGAATTTGATGGTGCATATTATCACATTCAGGACATTCTTTCCAGGCTTATGGCAGTATATCTGCTTCCCAATGGAAAATGAAGGACTACCCATTATGATTAACTCATCCTTGTCAGTAGAAGAGAAGCATCAGAACCGCTTAACTTAATGAGGTCACTTCCTCTGTCTGAGAAAAATTACCAACTATAGTCTATTTGCTGTTTCTTCACACTTTTTGAATCAAACCTTCGAAAAATCCCCCCATGTATAACGTGTTAAGTTATTTCCTAGATATGCTATGTATCACAAGCGTTTTATACCTCTGTTACACAAAAGTATCTTATTTTTCATTAATAAAAGATTTTACTTCTAAATTGTAATATTTAATTCATAATAAATCTAAATAAAAACAGTTAGAAAATGTGTGTTCGTAGCAGCTAGTAAGACATAGTTATCATACAAAATAATATTACAACTTAATGTGTATGAACCCGGTGCATTGCCCTTTGGTTTAATTTTCTAGACGTAGCTTTGTTTACACGATGCGGAGGGATATTCTAGAAGTAGAACTTTAGCAGGGCTTCAGAAAAATGGTCCAGTGACAGCAACACGCTCTTGGAAGGTGTACCTGAAGACCACAGGGAATGTCCATTAAACTTTCAGGGTGGTAAGGGAATGATAAAGATNCGCTCTTGGAAGGTGTACCTGAAGACCACAGGGAATGTCCATTAAACTTTCAGGGTGGTAAGGGAATGATAAAGATGCTAGGAATGTAGTAGGAGGCAAAGGAAGTTGCATTTTCTTATTGCACCAATCATTTTGGAGCCGTAATTACAACATTAATACTCTTTAACATTGCAAAGACCCTCTGTGATTGACCACACCTGCTGTTTTTCATGCTAAGGGGGTTTTTTTTTTTTTTTTCCAGGCACTGTGGTGTTGCTGGATGTTAATTGGGATGAGACTCCACCCGAACATATTAAGGTTAGTTGGGGGAAGTTTGTCACTGAATTATCAGAGCTCAGCAAGGTTTGTGTCCCCTGTTTTATTGCTACTTCTGACCAACAACTACAAAATTCATGGATTCTGTGATGCTTTGAAAAAGGGGTACGCTGCAGTTGTCTACCTAAGGTGTCTTTGTCATCGTGAATCAACATTGGAGATGCCTTTATCTGGAGTGATTCGAATGTGGCATTTGCTTGGATCAGAACTACACCTCACCAGCTCAAGATGTTTGATGCCAACCATGTTTCATAAATACATCATAGTAGTTTGTTGATGCATGGACGAAATGTACCCACCCCATTTTAATCCAGCTCATAATGCATCGCGAGGTCTGACCCCAGTT
Source organism: Clitarchus hookeri (assembly GCA_002778355.1). Classification (NCBI taxonomy): domain Eukaryota; kingdom Metazoa; phylum Arthropoda; class Insecta; order Phasmatodea; family Phasmatidae; genus Clitarchus; species Clitarchus hookeri. Next base: position 47,227 of record NQII01005773.1, read on the forward strand.
CAGCTAGTGACTCATTCACTCTTGTGGTACGGACCTGAGTGATTTTGTGTGAAAATGATTGGCGTAGACACACACCAGCTGCAGATGATGGTAACAGAAATGACGACGTCCCACTGTTGCGTAGGTGGCAGAAAGTACAGATATTTATTTGCTGGACAGCAAGCTTTCATCATGGCCAGGAGTATTAAGGGTTCTAGCCTACATACTGAGATTTGTGCCAAACCCCAAGAGAAATTATGAGTGCAAGTTGGGCCCTCTAACCACAAATGTGCTTTAGTAATGCCCATAAATGTTGTGTATGCCTAGTGCAGGGAGGTTTTAAGTACACAACTATTAGTCAGCTAATGCAAGATAAGGTGTGCTCTCCTCCAGTGCGACGTCTCAACTCATTCCTTGATTCAGAAGGCTTGTTGAGAGTTGGAGGATGCCTGGAACAATCTAATCTGCCATATGAGGAACAGCATCCATTGTTGCTACCGTAACAGTCACTTCACTGACCTTCTTGTCAACTTCTAGCATTGTCTGCATTTTCATGCTGAATGCAACTCCACTCTTGTCACTATTCATAGGCACTTTTGAATTCTGTCTGCCAAAGGAGTGGTGCACGGCCGTTCTGAGTGTTGGTGTAAAGTGGGCCATTTGTCCATTTCTGGTAAAGGCTGTACACACGTGTAAGTGCTGAAGGCATACTTGTGCTTATTCATTTGCCTCACCACCAAAGTAATTCTTTCAGATAATGTTTCTGCACTTAGCACAAATGCATTCCTGAATGCCCTTATCGGATTCATTTCACATCAAAGATTGTTTAAGGACATTTATTCAGACTGCGGCACAAATTGCATTGGGGCAAGTCGCTACATTGCTGAGCTGCAAAATCACTGGGAAATTCCATCCAATGCATCACAGGTGACAAACAGTCTGCTGGAACACGGCATCTAGTGGCATTTTAACACCCTCCTCCCCTCCCAGCCCTTTCTGCCCCACACTTCGCATTTTGATGGCACCTTGAAGACTGGAATATGCTCAGCCAGGGAGCACCTGAAGCATGCTGTTGAACAACAGAGCCTTACCTTCGAGGAGCTCTCCACTATCTTCAGTCAAATAGAGGCAGTATTGAACTCTCGCTCACTTTGTGCTTTGTCTTCTGACCCCAGTGACATGGAAGCACTGACGTTGCTTCCAACACCTGACTTCAGGGATCTGCTCTTGAGCCATCTGGATCGTCGGCAGTTGGTGCGCCAAGCCTCCCAACACTTCTGGAGCAGGTGGTACAAGGAGTACCTTCAGCTGCGAGGCAAGTGGACCAAGAGCCGAGGTGGAACTACAGGAGGGAGACTTGGTGCTGCTAAAGGAAGACAACTTGCACCAACTGCAGTGGCAGCTGGGACATGTGCAGTCCCTGCACCCAGGGAAGGACAGGGTTGCAACAGTCAGATTGTCGCACTCAACTGCCAAGGGACCCGTGATCAAGTTGTGTCTACTGCCAATAGCGTAATATCACTTGCTGCTGAGTTGTGTATATATTTTACGTAAGTCTGCAAATTTTGGTGAGTGGTATCTCGAGACACATTTATGCGAGTACTGTTATATATAGTGACTGGTTTATTTTTCTTAGCTCCGGATGCCGCCTTCTTGAATACTTTGCGCACATCAGTGCTGCTGTGCCATTTCTTGTGCTCGTTTTGTTAACCTATTCAGTGTGATGTGACCAGACGCCGTGTTATCACTAGTTTCAATATTTAGGCGCATTCTGTTAAAATCATTCCTTATAACTGCAGATGTGAAGACAGATTACCTTCACAACACTAATATTACCTTTATTGTAAATTGTAAAATGGAAAAATACATCTGCAACTAAAGAGTTTGAACTCAGGCTTTGAAACTGTTGGTAGGCTCGTACTAAAAAAATACCTGTTTCGCAGACCTCTAAACATTATTAACAAATCTGGGAACAAAACTCCCTTTGCNGCGTCCAGATTAGGGGCCGCTGCGAAGCCTGGTGTCGCCTTCACGCATTCTACGCCCTGACAGTGCAGCACTCAGTGTTAGCACACGTGTTGGTTGGTTGGGATCCACACCACAAGGCTGTCCTGGTGTTGCCCATGTGGTCGGATCAAAGCGGGATAGTCAGCTGACTTGTGCGATGTTGGACGAAGTGGGTACTTTCCCAAACACCGTTGAGATACTGTAACTGGCGGCCACGCCCGATGCCCTTGTCAGCAATGTGCTCGGCCATCATATTGTGGCACAGCAAACGATCATGGAGTCCAGTGAGTTTTGGCTCACGTCAATTGTAGTAGGACTGCAATGGTGCTGGTAAATATACACTGTCCATTTTATCAGCTTGTTTTACATATACTTGGTCGCAACTGTACGTAATATTGCCTGTCCCAATTCTAAGCCAAGGCCAGATTTATGTTAAGTTATCTTATGTAATTTTATTGTTATTGCATTTCATGGATCTGTGAAAAGTTATTGCAGTTTTATTGGATCTTATATTACACAGAATGTTTTGCATGGCAAGTGTTTTAATCACCTTGCATTTATTAACTTGTAGTACTTCGTCATACATTATTTAACAGTATAGAGCTTGAGAATAAAAAGGCAAATGCTTTAAAATATTTCTGTATCTAGAAAATTTTTGTGTATATTTATATACAGAGAAACATACACACACAACTTAGATTTCAATTTTAGATTCAACAAACATTATAATATATTAAAATTTATATATTCTATATATAAATATATATTTATTTATTTGGGAAGGTTTATACAGAAAAAACTGGTACAGGGAGCACTTTTTATTAACTGGGGCCACTTTATAATATTAGCAGCAGGGCTGCAATGGTACTGGTAAATATACACAGTCCATTTTATCATTTGGTGTTGTATATACTTGGAACTGTATGTAAAATTGCTTGTCCCAATTCTAAGCCGAGGCGTGATTTTGGAAGAGTCAAATTGATAAAAAAAAAAAAAGGGTTGGCTTACAATTGGGTAAATACAGTAAAAAAAAAACCCTTGCTAAAACGGAAGAAGTTGCAATGTAAACCAATTAAAAATACATTTACCGGCCATGGAAAAAATATGCAGGTATCCTTAAACCAACCATCAAAATATGAAAAACAAAAAAAGCACTTCATTAGAATCTATTAGTAACTCTGGCAAGAGTGACAGGATGAAGCATGCTTAGCGAGATATACTTGGTATGACATGTCATGACGGGCTCCTTTCTTCTTCACCCCTCCTGCCCAGCTACACCCAACCACCAACCTGAGCAACAGTGGTAGTCAATAACAGCGCGAGTTACATATCTCCACTCACTTTCATGAGCACATTTTATCTCGTAACCACGCCATATTCTTTGTGCGTGGGTTTTAGTTTCTGGATAAATTTCTCAATGCTATTATTAACTTTGATTATTGGCTTTTCTTCTTGGAATCTGATTATGGATTGCGAATGGAATCAACTGCATTGCCTGTTGATGACCTGCCTATGCAATTTTTATTGGAATATGATTTTATAGAGAGTTTTTAATTTCGGTTTTGTGCTTGTTATCGATTGCGGCCATTCTTGGAAAAAATNTGGAATATGATTTTATAGAGAGTTTTTAATTTCGGTTTTGTGCTTGTTATCGATTGCGGCCATTCTTGGAAAAAAATGCCAAGGCCTTCACATTAGCTGTACGCATGCACGTCGGCTGACTTTACGAGTGCTGCTACAGGCCATCANAAAAAATGCCAAGGCCTTCACATTAGCTGTACGCATGCACGTCGGCTGACTTTACGAGTGCTGCTACAGGCCATCAGTATGTATGATAAATCAAGGCATGATTGTGGTGCAGTATGCAAGCAATTATTTATTTTGTTTTAGTAGATTTCCTCATGTTGGCGAAAATCCGTACGCTGGTAAAAAAAATTTATACATAGTGACACACGCCAGAATGTTTACGGTTTTGTGATGGCAAGTGGAGGTGCATGGCCTTGAGGGATGTACAGGATGGTCTGCCTAACATGGACGCCCCCAAGATTCCCGAAAATGTTGCAGATCACGAAATGCTGTTTTCTCTAAATGACTATGTATGGGGACAAGTAATTTGCCACAAAGTGACTATTTGTGAAACGTGTATGGACAGAAATAATTAAACCACATATGATCATTCCCCTGTAAATATACACTTATCTCAACGGCATCTGAAAGTATGTGCAAAGAGGAATTCAGTGATACAGCATATGCAGTGGAAAGTAACACAACACCCAGAAATAATGTGCAAATATGATTAAGCTAAGTGGGCCAGTAGCATGGGACAGTGGACCTGTACTCACAGCTGTAAGTAAGCAACACGTCATTCTCTCATCTAGCCTCGCCACAGCTGCGGCCCCCTCCTAAGAAGAGCCGTTACACCATACACGCTACAGGATGCCTTCTTTTAGTACTTTTGGTAAATAAACATTTAATGCAGATTACCCTCTAGAGAAGAAATGAATTTAACAAACAAAAATGTCTAGAAACAAATGCAATATAGTAAAAAGATGAATTCTAAGAGACTAACAAATTATCCACTTTAGTTCCAATCTAAGAATTATACTTTTAAACTTCTTTGAATGGTATATGTTTGTTAATGCTGACTGGTCCACTCCAATCATACTCTCCCAACCTACCACATACAGTTCACACTTGACCTGGCTTTGAACTAGGATTTTCATGCGCGCACACACACACTGGTACATCAATTGTGAAAGTGAAGACTTCAGGGTTTGTTCTTTACAGTAATTCCATCAGTTATAAACTTCAAATGCAGTATATTTTTGTTCCTTACACAAGCCACTCAAAGTCACCAAACTGTCTTAAAGGTTTATAAGTGAGGAGACTCACTACCAGTTTCATGTCATCGGTCCACTCAGTGTTCTATTTTATTGTTATCAACAAAAAAATTTTACCTATTGAAATAATTTAACATAAATCCTCCAATCTCCCAGCAAGAAGTTCCTGAAAAAAACTTCGCTTAATAATACAAGTCGCTCAATGTTAAAAAAATTTGGAGCTACAAGGGGAGGTCACGTATATGCTTCTGGGAATATTTTATTCGAGAAGATGCTGTTCATTGAGTGAAATTAACATTTGGTATAAAATCATAATTTTATGCTAGATACGATTAAACCACCAACTTTAAAGGGGAAAAAATATCTTTGCAAAAAAATAATTCCTCACTAAAATGTATTGTGTAACATTTTCAGGCAAAACCCAAATACTTTTAAATACTAGTGATGATAGGTGCAGCTATTTTGAGCGACGAATAATCTTGACAAAATTTCTGCGATTGGATTACCGTCACACATGCCCGGCTGCGGTGATCNTGTAAGTAAGCAACACGTCATTCTCTCATCTAGCCTCGCCACAGCTGCGGCCCCCTCCTAAGAAGAGCTGTTACGCCATACACGCTACAGGATGCCTTCTTTAGTACTTTTGGTAAATAAACATTTAATGCAGATTACCCTCTAGAGAAGAAATGAATTTAACAAACAATAATGTCTAGAAACAAATGCAACATAGTAAAAAGATGAATTCCAAGAGACTAACAAATTATCCACTTTAGTTCCAATCTAAGAATTATACTTTTAAACCTCTTTGAATGGTATATGATTGTTAATGCTGACTGGTCCACTCCAATCATATTCTCCCAACCTACCACATACAGTTCACACTTGACCTGGCTTCAAACTAGGATTTTCATGCGCACACACACTGGTACATCAATTGTGAAAGTGAAGACTTCAGGGTTTGTTCTTTACAGTAATTCCATCAGTTATAAACTTCAAATGCAGTATATTTTTGTTCCTTACACAAGCCACTCAAAGTCACCAAACTGTCTTAAAGATATATAAGTGAGGAGACTCACTACCAGTTTCATGTCATAGGTCCACTCAGTGTTCTATTTTATTGTTATCAACAAAAAAATTTTACCTATTGAAATAATTTAACATAAATCCTCCAATCTCCCAGCAAGAAGTTCCTGAAAAAAACTTCGCTTAATAATACAAGTCGCTCAATGTTAAAAAAATTTGGAGCTACAAGGGGAGGTCACGTATATGCTTCTGGGAATATTTTATTCGAGAAGATGCTGTTCATTGAGTGAAATTAACATTTGGTATAAAATCATAATTTTATGCTAGATACGATTAAACCACCAACTTTAAAGGGAAAAAAATATCTTTGCAAAAAAATAATTCCTCACTAAAATGTATTGTGTAACATTTTCAGGCAAAACCCATATACTTTCTAATACTAGTGATGATAGGTGCAACTATTTTGAGCGACGAATAATCTTGACAAAATTTCTGCGATTGGATTACCGTCACACATGCCCGGCTGCGGTGATCAGGTTAGTAAGACCCAGCGGAGTACTTGGCCGCTCTGTGGTGCAGTGCGTTTGACAGGGTAACTGTGTCGCTAAACTGAGATCACATGATTAGGTTTATTATATGCTTTATGTCCTCTACCGATTGACCCATAGACAAAAATATGATGCCCTCGCGCCAGAAATGTAAGGAAAGAAAGCAAGCAAGCGTGTACAGCAAAGAGAGAACACACAGCATTTTTATTGCTATATAACAGCTTCCCCTCTTGAAGGCATGTAAGGGAAGGAAGAAAGGTGCATAGCTGAGAGAGAAAGGGAGGACGTTAGGATGCCATACTGGTTGCCAAGTAACAGCTTCCCCTCTCTCACACAAGTCGCTGACACGACACCATCAGCAGAACTGGATACTACGCCGGCGTGCCAAAATGATTATAAACGAGGGTGCATTCAACATATTTCACACCCAGTTATTAATAGGCATGTGCGAAGTAGAGGTGAGCCGATATGGTTTTTGAGCCTTTTCCGATATTGCCGATACAAACTTACCGATATTGCCGATACNCTCACACAAGTCGCTGACACGACACCATCAGCAGAACTGGATACTACGCCGGCGTGCCAAAATGATTATAAACGATGGTGCATTCAACATATTTCACACCTAGTTATTAATAGGCATGTGCGAAGGTCTTTTTTTAAATACAAAGCGAAGTCGAAGCGAAGCTTACATCATGCGAAGAAATCCGAAGAAAAAACGAAGTCAAAGGATTTCTAAAATATATTTATTTATATATAAATTAATTTATAGTAGGCTACAGTTAGTAACAATTATACATTTAGATACCTACAAACTTGATAAAAACTGCCATAATACAAAATATGTTTCAAGTAATACCTAAGTTTACACTATACTATTAATTTTATACTAGTTACAGATTTAGTAAAATTGTTAAAAATGATGTCTTAGTTTGCAGAAGGAAATAAACGCTAACTTACCTCAAAACATTCTTGAAAATTATATTAAAGAAATGCATCACTGCAATCATTAAAGAAATAAGAACTAACAATGTTTATAAACCGTGCTTCAATTTTGAAACCTCAAGAATATAGCCTATGTAAAGAAAACAAGAGCAGCATTAATTTACTTCAAGTATTTAGCATTGTCATGCAGAAAAACTTGTTGGCGGACATGTTCTGGGAGCAGATTGTGGCGCCTCTGCATCACAACATTTCCTGCCGTGGAAAACAACCTCTCACTGCTAACCTGAGTCGCAGGTATTCCCAGATATTTTAACGCAATTTTTGACACTTTTGGATAGATGTTCTTGTTTTCACTCCACCAGAGCAATGAGTTATTTTTTCTGTCTATGTGCCTCTCATTTAAGTATCTGTTCAATTCGTCAACACAATCACCACATTTTGACTCATTTGGCAGTTCTTCAAACGCAGACCAGAGAGAAGACGTGCTACTGCTTGGCTCTTGTATTACTTGTTCTTGACAAACATTCATTTTCTTTAATTCATTTTCCAAACTAGCTAAAGCAACTACTTTGTTAACCAAAGCTCCTCGGAATCTTGGATCTGCAATCATTGCAGGTAAGTAAACAGAGTCTTCCTTGTAGATACCAAATTTGGATTTTAAAGCCTTCAACAAATTTCTTGCAAACATAATTCCTTCTGTTTTATGTAGAATACAACTTGTCAGGTGTGATTCTAAGTCATGCACAATTGGTATTAGCATAGACAAAGTGGGATATCTGTCACCACTCAGCTCTTCTGTTGCATCTGCAAGAGGTGGAAGAATCTCTACAAGCCCACTCATATGCCTCCATTCCTGTGGTGCAAGCATTTCCACATCGCTGGTGTTTTTAGGGCTAGCCATTTCTGCACTCAACGCAGCCTGCGTTTTCAGGAGCCTTTTTAACATTAGGTGTTCACTTGACCACCTAGTGTCAATATATTGGATTACTTCTAACTCTGGTAGTTCTAATAGAGTGAAGACTCTCTCTAACTGTAATGGCCTACTATTGCCTTGCACTTTGTAAGTAGCATGGCCACTCCTGCTGTTTCTTTCTTAGCGTCAGTGATAGCATTCTGCAAGGTTTGGGCAAAACACTGAATTGGTGTGAATGAACGAGTGGCAGCACTTCTGAAGTTGGCCCCACTGTCAGTTACGTTGTAGATTGGAATGGCTGAATCTTGCACAGGTTTCCCCCAGTCTTCCAGTGTCTGGCACAAAGTTGCACTTATGTTCTGGCTGGTGTTGGATTCATTCATAAGAATGATACCCATGGTGAAAGAGTTGCCCAAAAACTGAGGTGTTCAATAATGGCAAGTGATGCTCACATACTTATCCACAGCTGCAGATGTCCAGCCATCAGAGGTAATGCTGAGTGACAGTAGGGATGGGTAGTCTGTTTTTAGCATTGATTTCATTTTGTTTTGCATTTCTGCAAAAAGAGCAGGTACATAGTTGTTGGAAAATACTAGGAATGTGGTAATTTGGTGCTGCATTGGGGTTAGCCATAAGGTCAATAAATCCCTCCTCTTGGACAAAACTGCAGGAGAGAAGTCCTCTGGTAAGCATTAAACTAATGCTTTTTGAATCACTGGAGGAAAATGTCATTCTTTTTGTAAAAACATTTTCAAGTGTTTTTTGTTTAAATTTTTGAACAGTTGGTTTTGGAGCTGGTTTTTTTGATTCAGAAACTTCCTTTTCTTTAACATATTTTTTTCATTCTGTTTTATGTCGCTTCAGGTGGTAAATGAGTGTAGTTGTTGCTGCAACAATATAGACCTTATTAAGTTTGTTTGATGCCCAGCATTCAAATTATAACAGTATAACTTTTTGCCCACACAAAAGGGTACCTACTGATTTTGAAGTACAGTAAAACCTCTACAGAGCATTTTATCAAGTGACCGGAAAAAAAATGTGTATGTGGACCAAATATAAACCCAGATTTGACCCTTAATAGCTTTCTCACGAGACCGACACATTAACATCTGGTTTGCCTAATAATTGAGTGCCAAATTATAAGTTCTATAGCTGATAAATTGAAAATTACCCCTACTTGCCCCTTGTTAAAAAAAAAAGAGGGATGTGGAGAAAGCTACACGATTCCTTACAAAACATAAAATCTCCTGTTGTGTTTATTTTTCAATGGACCACATCCCCACCCCCTCCCACTACCTTTTTTTTTCTCTCCTTATATCCAGTCCCATTTGGCGCTGCCACCTCACCGTTTTTCAAGTGGGCGACTATTCTATTATTAACATTTGGCCTCTTTTTCCTTTCTTCCTCCCGGGACCCTTGTCAGTGTCAGTCTAGAGAGAATTCTCTCGCTGGATGTAGGTGGCATTAGGGCCTCAGCGCAAGAGGGGCCCAACTATCATTGCCTAAAAGGAAAGCGTGCAGTTCTTCCAAAAATACGTATCAGTTGTGGTATGTATGTCAGTCCAACTCCTGCAGTGATAAGCTTATTAACTGTTATGACATCGCCACACATAATTCTGGATAACTGCCCTCATCGACAATCCAAAATAAAAAAAATACATGCGTACAAAATTCATCTAAAAAATTATGAAAAACTATTATGCTTGCTTTTATAACCAATTGTTTAGAAAGAAAGTTTTTAGAAAATCTGTAAAATAAACATGGATACGGGAAGGATCCATCGAGGTTCCTTTGCATTTTTCTGTTGTGTTCACAAGTATTTATTACTATTACAGTACTTACATCGTGAAGTGGATAACACTGCCTTGCAGACTTTGCATGTACAAGCAGTGTGATCACTCTTTCTCTCAAAGAAATTATATATAACATTCTGATTCTGCAGTTGTGTCTCATGCGGTGACTCGCTCAACGCTAAAAACAGTTTACATATGCTCACTAAGTAAAATTGTAAAAATTACTGTTGCGGAAATCGCCATCTATCGCACGTCAACAAACGTAGTTAGAGCAAGCTCATCAGCTCAGGGGGAAGCCCGGAAAAACGGCCGCCATGTT
>NQII01005773.1:57630-84204 GCA_002778355.1 Clitarchus hookeri
GGGGAGGAGAGAGAATGAACAACGGTGCGCAATTTTTTTTTATGCTTTATAAATGTTGGCCGGACTGCCGTCAACCATGCCGAGGAAAATGGCGTCCCTTAATGTATGTTTTGTTCGATCGTTTCATAAATCTTGACGTCTTGTAGAAATACTGTGGAAGTAAATTAATAAGAAGCAATATCGTTTCGTTCAGTTTTTTTTTTTTTTAGTGGAAGATCCACTTAAACATGTATATACAATGCAACTGTGAATGTAACATCAACCATGTCGATGCGTCAACATTGCGAAGGTCAAAGACACGGCGTACTTCCCGAAATTAAACTTATTATAATTTCGNAGACGGCGTACTTCCCAAAATTAAACTTATTATAATTTCGAAGAAACTTTAATACTAAGGCAAGTCATAGCTATATTTTTCTTGATTGTCAATTTACAGTAATATGTTTTTTTTAGGTTTGATTATGTTTTACCTAGCGATGTTTAATTACGCTTTGGAATGCAAATAAACCAACCAATTATGGCGCCGTGAAGTTAAAAGTTAAAACGCTTAGCAAAGTTGAACGTGCGAAATGTTCATTATTTTCTATTTCTGAGAATAGTACAGAGTCTATAGAACATGTGCCCTGATCAATGATACTGGCTACTGGTTTTGATACTAGTTTCGGTGGAATAAACATTTTGAGAAAATCTTCTACTTTTCACTCGAAGATTTTTTAATTCGAAGATGAAGTCGACGGTTCAAAAATCTTTGATTCAACTTCGAAAATGCAAAGCTTCGCACATCCCTAGTTATTAGACATTTGCATAAACAACCAACCAAAAGATATTTTGATTAATGTAATGTCCGATAAACGATAAAAGCAGCACGTATATAGGAATTCTGCTGGAACCACTGAAAATAAACTGTGGGTCCATTTTATCGGCATGTGCGTTTTCAATACATCAGGAGTCCACTGTACCTACCATTTCTCTCACTGTATGATTTTTCTAGAACACTTAATTTTACCACGTACATTTATTATATGCATGATGGACAACACAATTTACAATGGTCAGTTGATGAAGACGTAAGCGTAAGCTTGAAGACTTTGGGGCTAGATATAGATGGACTCNACACAATTTACAATGGTCAGTTGATGAAGACGTAAGCGTAAGCTTGAAGACTTTGGGGCTAGATATAGATGGACTCTCTAGTAGCCTCTGTTAGATCAGCACGTCTTGTCCACATCAATCAGCCAACATATCAGTCGGTCCAGGTAGTCACTGTCCTGCTGGAAACTGAGCAGAATCATGGTTTGTGCATCCTTCACCTTCTTGGATCCTAGCTGGTGCTGCAGCTGATCATTCTTCAAGCTCATGCTGAAACACATCACAAGTCAAAATGAATGTCAATACCATATGAATGTGATCAATTTTTAGGATGCAAAACACCCAGGGAAACGTGATATCCGCATAAATTTTTTAAGTAATAAAAATATTTCCTTTTTTGTATAGGGAAAGAGGGAAGAAACTATGTGAAAAATTGCACTAGTGTTTACGAGGAAACAACCATCCACCATGCAACAGTTCTATAGCCCCGACCCCCCACCCTTTCCTCTCTCTCCTCATTCCTTGGATATATATACATATCCTCACTCATGTGGATATCTCTACCTCTCTCTCTTCTCACTCATATGGATATCGCTGTCCCTCTCTCTCCTCACTCAATGGATCTCTCTTGCTACTATCTCTATCTTGCCTTCTTTATCTCTATCTCACTTTCTTTCATCTTCTCTGTATTGCTCTCTGNCTCTCTTGCTACTATCTCTATCTTGCCTTCTTTATCTCTATCTCACTTTCTTTCATCTTCTCTGTATTGCTCTCTCACTCTCTATATTTCTCTCGTACATTGCATGAGGTCAGTAGTTCAAGAAGGGGTTTTGAGTGGGTGTCCAGTGGAAGTAGGCACATCCAAAAATGTAAATAATGTGGTACGAGCTGAGGTGCCAGGCACATCCTGGAGGGCCAGAACCTCTCTCGCAGGACGTCCTCACGTCACCTTCCCAGATAGTCAGGTGCAGCGGCAGTATCACTAACATGCCCAGTTTCCTGGGTAGGATCGCAAGGGTGTTTCTCTAAGGTTACTTCCACTTTCACTCCGAGGATGAAAGGGGCCTTTCCCCTGCCTTCTGTTCGGCGAGTATGATAATGCAGAAACCCTTGTTCGGAGTGGGAAGGGCACACAGTGAGGGTTATTTCCAAGAAGGGCAGTGCATTCCTCCAACCGGGCTTCAGTCAATGGTAGGCAGCATCTGCAAGCCATTGCTTTAGACTACTCCTGGCCACCAAAATTGTCTTAAATATGGAAATTTATTTTCACCTGTTGTGTCCACATCCTAACGAGTTTGCAAGGGTAACTAACTCCATAAGTCACTTGTTTTGAACAATACCATCATTAAATGGATTGGTACTTAACATGAACATTCTTAATGTGTTATTAACACACAACAGCTTTAGGCATGTTTTTACACCAGCAGCTGTGGAGAAATGTCAATCTCTAGGCTTTCAGTAACTTAAAGAACCTAGAAGGAACTAGATTACTTTATTGAAGTGTCAACACAGTATGATACTTATCAGCTAGGTATTACACTGTAAATGTTTTGATGTTACCGGTGTGTTGGTAAAAGCTCTGGAATTTTATATGCGAGAAGTCATTGTCTGCAGTTTAAAATGGGAGGAAATGTATTTCAACACATGTTCACAGTGATTTGTTATGTTCACGAATTAAGGAAACTATAACCATGGACAAGACATTTGCATTTCCTTGTAACAGCCAACAAATTTTTTGTCTTAAGAAAATTGGAAAACAGAGGAACTGTGTTTATAGTTTCAGTGTAAAGATAATAAATATGAACAATATACAGAAACTCAAAAAAAATTGATTATGTATGTATTTTTTGCTGCTGACAGTAGTAATTAATAGTGTATTTACAGAACAAATACATTACAGTATAATATTTGGAGTAGTGGAATGTAAACATTTTGTTTTAAAATACATATAATCACATGGCAATGTTTATTCTTACATGCTACAGAAGTTGATGTGTTTACTGAAAGGATAAACAAAATGAGCTTGCAAAAGTGCTTACTATGACAAGCTTAAATACCCCCGGACCTCAGTTTTATATGATTGAAGTCACTGAAGTAGTTCGTCTCCAGCTACAACAACAACATAAGATGCTGTATGCCTGCAGGTACTTCCACCTCAATGGTGTCTGCTCTGCCAGGAGCCACGCAAAGTGAAAATACCCTCTGTGCGTCTCAGGTAGAAACGCGGGCCTTCAGGAGCAAGCAGGCCATGCGTAGCCTGACCTTGTAGTGGAAAAGGCCAGATCGTCAGAAGATAGATGTCATCTCGGGGGATCTATAAGCATGTGACATCACCTTGTTCGCCGCTTAACTGCAACGCCTCAAGGGCATGGGGTCAGGGACATGCCTACCCCAGTAAGTAGATATGCTGCAAATGGAACTAAACTAAATCAGGAGATACCAGGACCAAAGTTCAGAAAGATAGACAGCTGAGTAAAGTATACATGCCACAAACTGGTGTACCCGTTTGTATTGGTAACCCAATACTGTTAAGAAAATCATGCCCAGCCCATACCCATGCTAGTACTTAAGGACAGTCCCTAGATTGGCAATGCGATAGATACACAGACATCATGGAAGTGAACATGGGGCGAGGTTGAGCTCAGGAGACAATAAGGCATAACTCAGTGCACACAAAGGNAATACTGTTAAGAAAATCATGCCCAGCCCATACCCATGCTAGTACTTAAGGACAGTCCCTAGATTGGCAATGCGATAGATACACAGACATCATGGAAGTGAACATGGGGCGAGGTTGAGCTCAGGAGACAATAAGGCATAACTCAGTGCACACAAAGGTAAAACATGATGAACAAAGCTAGCTGGAGTACAGGGGTGATGGCCGGGATGCCCGACCAGAGAACCGACAACAACAAAGTGTGTAGCAAAGGGTGACAGCAGGAGCACTAGAGTTGTGGCCATGACACGAGCTGCAGAACCACTTAGAAAAAAAAGGGCTGTACGCCGCTTATATACTCACTGAACTACTCTCCAACTGGGAGAGAGTGACTGAGGAGAGACAGCCAGGATGGCACATGTGATAGCCCTCATTGTGAATGGAGGGGTGGAAATCATACACCTGCCTGTCTGTTGAGCACTGGAGCATGGCAAGTGGCCTATATACAAGTGACAGAAGCAATGGCTGCAAGCCGGCTACCCTTACGACGTGCATGTATAATGGCATTCATATAACAACGTAACTGCTATTGCTCAAGGGGGTGGGGAGCCCCAACTGCAGCAGTGTAATGACTATACCTGTTAGGCATTGAAGTAGAAAGTGCTATTCTAAAAACAGGGCGAACTAAACTTTAAAAATAAAAACTTTCTCAGAACGAAAGAGAGGCAAAAATGTAGCAGATGCACAAAGTTCAAAAGGCGAGTATAACGCGAGCAAAGGGGCTATATCTGTAATGCGCATGATAGCTCAGCCACCACACATGGCCGACCTGTTCATGTAAACAAGGGAGTGGATAACAGTTTCCTATTCTTCACTTGTCTGCAGTAAAATTGTGTTATAATATTTAAAAAAGGATGTGTAATGAAAAGAGCCTTACTGTGTAAAATGTAACACAGAAAATATTATATTTGAAAATAAATAACAGTACAAGGATAGTTGCTATGCCATGCCTCTTATGAAGATAATTTTTCAGTAACCAACGGTTTTCAAATGTTTTTTCTCCCTATGAGTGTGTTTGGCAGTGAGGAAAACCTGTTCCGTAAAGTAGTACAGCAGGTTTTAATTTCCAGGTTTTTCTGTCCTATTTCGAAAATTTCAAACTCTTCCATGTTTTTCAAAGCTGTAACAAACCTGTGTCTGCTACTTTTAACCAGGGCGCAAAAATGAAAGGCAAACAAATGTGATATTTTACTTTTAGTATGGTTAGTTATTGTTGTCCTAGCTATTAGTTTACAGTAAAGTCAGTACACACATACAATTACATTACCAAATGAATCACTTATTCATACAAAGTATTTAGTAGACAGTTTGTCCTTAGGAGTCTAGCGAGCAGCATGTGGCCTCTGTGCTGCAAACTTGCTAACAGTTCTACATTAAGGTAAATTGATTAACTGCCCTGAAATATATACAGTGAAACCTCGTTGAGTTTCCGTTTAGGTCGATTTCCAGTATCAGTCGATTTTTTACGATGGTCCCAACAAATATCCTATATAAAAAATGTTTAAAAAACTTCCATGCTACGACCCTTAAATCATTAATTTACCCGCATCCATCAGTCAGATATTCTGTCCGAAAACCAAAATATATTCAGAACAATTGTTTATCTTTGAAATAACTATATTAAAACTGGTACTACCCAAATTCAGCAGCGCCAAGAGCAGGTAAACAGACACGCCCTAACCTCAAATGCTAGTGTACACAACTAGTTGTCGTGAAACGTTGCAATCGTTAACTACGTAATTTATTTTTGATAGTTCAATCATTATTTGTTTTTAATTACTCGCATTGAAAAACAGGTAAAACATAGTAATTGCAGGCACTTCTTTGTTTCAAGTCAGTACACGAAAATTTGCGCAAATAAAACACTTACGTATAATGGATGTGGTACGAAACAGAACCAAACATTAATAATGGATGGAACGGATTTGAACTTTACTCTCGTTCCACAAAGAAAACGTAATAATTTTTAGGTCAGTACAGTAAATAACCATGTAAATTACAAGCATTAAAGGGGCATAGTATGTTTTCACAAATTACTTCTGTTAAGATAAAATTAGGCTAGTAACTTTTTTTTAAGAGTAATGCAGTGATATTAACAATACTTGTACTGAATGATTGAGAAATGTTTTTTCATCCAGTATTTAAGATGTGCCCACTGTTCATTACAGGCAATCAACTCATTATACCCAAGGATGAAAATAATGTTTGTTTTTTTTTTAGGTTAGGTTTTACTTTTTGAGGAGGAGAGTGGTCCACAAGTTGAGTTATTTTCAGTAGATCCCATGAAAAACGAATAATAGAGGTTTCACTGCATTTAAGTCTGTGTACTAAAAGGCTTCTTCAGAGCATGCAGGTCACTGACATATAATGTTAACTGTTAATGCATCTTGCTGTCTCTAGGTGAAGTAATGTTAGTTAAGGTTGCAAGTAGGCCGTTAGACTACCAAAGGAATCCAAGTACTCAGTGTAGTACTAGTACAGGCACACACACAAAGAAGGACACATTTCCCACGCAGTTGCGCGATCGCTATGTTTTGCTGGTTAGGCCAGCTTCACTAGGTGGCAAGTTGTAGGACACACTATGTAGCAGTGATCGAGCAACCGCATAGAAACGTGTCGTCCTTTGAGTGTGGCCGTCGACAAGTTCTACACTGCGAGTACTTGAATTCCTGTCCTTTTATATATTTTTNGTTGCAAGTAGGCCGTTAGACTACCAAAGGAATCCAAGTACTCAGTGTAGTACTAGTACAGGCACACACACAAAGGACACATTTCCCACGCAGTTGCGCGATCGCTATGTTTTGCTGGTTAGGCCAGCTTCACTAGGTGGCAAGTTGTAGGACACACTATGTAGCAGTGATCGAGCAACCGCATAGAAATGTGTCGTCCTTTGAGTGTGGCCGTCGACAAGTTCTACACTGCGAGTACTTGAATTCCTGTCCTTTTATATATTTTTAATGTATACATATGTTAAAACTTCTATACAATCTAAATTTATATTTTCTGTTTTAAACTTAAAACAATATACAGTAAATCTTTAGTTGTGCTGGTCCTTTGAATAGTTTTACAGTTATTACTTAGCTTTAGTTAACAGCACCTGAACAATCGTAGGAGGAAAAGAGGAGACTGTGCCTTACATGTTGATGAGTATGAGGCCCAGGAGGTTCCACTGAGGCACGTGAAAGGTGATATTGTGGGCACTGAGGTAGAAAGTGGTCACAAGTTCCCGCATGTCACTGCTGATGTCGCAGCCAACCACCCCTAGAGCTGCCATCAGGTCCGGCACCCTGCAGCATCCAAATGTGTGCACCACTTATCATTAATAAATATAATGAATGCTCAAATAATAAATAAACTGAAACTTGACTGATTCAACAGCATGTTTGTACAATTTTATTTTAACATTTTATAAGGATTTATTGTGCAAAATGGTGAAGGAAACTTTAATGAAACCAGATACTCACACTCTGTTGAGGCGGTCCAGGACGATTCGTCGGCGCAGTGCGGCCTGAGCATGGTGGTCTACCAAGGGCACTCCTGACTCCCCCAGAAGATCTCGGGACTCCTCGCCCAGCAGCAGCTTCAACGTATCTGCTGTGAACCACTCCTTCATGCACTTCTCTACATACAGCACTACACCCCGCAATCCTGACTCCTCACCGCCCTTCCTTTTTCGACCCTTCTTCCCTCTTGAATTCTCTTCCTGCCCCATCTTTTGCTTACTCTCAACCAAGTTATCACAACCAGCAACTCTGTCTTTATTCTTCTTGTTCCCCAAACATTCACTAGCGAGATTCTCACAGCCCACATTGCACTTACCGCTGAGACTCCTCGACTTCACAATCTCTTCACAGTCAACATACCCCGGCTCTCTGGAACTTCCAGTCTCTAGAGCCCCTGCACTATTACTGTTAACACTACTGTCAACAACGATGCTCCTCGTCTCGACTTCTTGTCTGGGACTGTTCGCTGCGCTCCGAGGAACAGAATTTACCTCACTGGAATTGCTGCTGACCTCACTTGAATTTAAGACTCCACTTCCTGTACCAGAGTCCCGGGCAGAACTTGCCAGCTCCTCACAATCTGGTTCCTCGAAAGCAAACTTTACTCCAAGCTCACTTCCATGGTCCTGTGCACTTCCTGTATCCACAGCACACTTTTCTGGCGCAGAACCCAGAACATCTGGACACTTGGCCGCTGCACTCGGACACGAGAGCTCAATCTTATCAGCAACCACCTTCTCCACTTTGAAGTCCAACTCATCACCAACTCCCTCCCTTAAACAAAGAATAACTATGTTAATTCTATTTTCAGAAACAAAGGTATGCCATAAGCAATCAATCATTACATGCATTTCAATAATTCAANAACTATGTTAATTCTATTTTCAGAAACAAAGGTATGCCATAAGCAATCAATCATTACATGCATTTCAATAATTCAAGTTAATGCTTCTGACCATAACATGTTTAGTTTAAACAAAATGCCTTGCAAAGAATTTAGGGAGGATTAATTGCCTTCACAAGTGGTAGAGAAGCAAGTCTTCCCCTGAGTGGCCAGATAATATCCACACCACATTCATCATGCCATGAATGGTCAAAAAGAACACCCACTGGAAGCAATTTGTCTACTCACTACCTGGCAGTCATTTGGAAGCATTAAAGTATTCAGATCAAGGAATTCAGTCCCTGCAGGTCAAAAGGAGCTAAGTCTGTTTACAGCCCCCCGAGTGCTGGATAATACGACTACATGTTGTTAGTTTACTCTGGTGGTTTAGGGGGCTATTTCGAACCAGTAACAGCCAGTANGCTGGATAATACGACTACATGTTGTTAGTTTACTCTGGTGGTTTAGGGGGCTATTTCGAACCAGTAACAGCCAGTTGTCCTGTAAAACTTTGATGGAGTTTGGTGTGGAGTAGGGGGGTTGTGATATTGCTATAAACAAGGGACAAACATCTGTACTTAAAATAGACAGTCTATTCTGCAGCTCCTACCAATGCCTTATCCTGTGACTCTCCAGNAGGGACAAACATCTGTACTTAAAATAGACAGTCTATTCTGCAGCTCCTACCAATGCCTTATCCTGTGACTCTCCAGATGATTCAAGTTATAGGACAAATCCTTAATTGTAATTCTGTTGTACCTTCAAAACATGTGATGCCCATCATTCTTGGTGAGCTTAACAGACATCAGAATCAGGCCCATAGGGTCCTCACCGAGTTGAATAATTGCTACTAACCAAGAACCCTGTTCCCTCATCAGGTAGTTTTGCCAGCTTGTTGAAGGCTCAAAATTCCTCAGNTAATTGCTACTAACCAAGAACCCTGTTCCCTCATCAGGTAGTTTTGCCAGCTTGTTGAAGGCTCAAAATTCCTCATGGTTCAAGGCTCAAAATTCCTCAGAGCTGAGAAAAATGCATATTGTTATATGGCCTTACAAGTGCTGAGCCATGATCAATACACAAAACTTGCTAGGACAATGGGAGGTGTGATTCAACTTCTTAAAATCTATGAAACATACCATATTTGCACACGAGATACAAATATTTTTTATTATGACTACTCCATTTCATATATGTACCACTAAATTTTGACAGTTCTATAAATGTAGCGCGGCAACCATGTATCATTCCGCTACAACTGTTCTATCTATNATTGTTATATGGCCTTACAAGTGCTGAGCCATGATCAATACACAAAACTTGCTAGGACAATGGGAGGTGTGATTCAACTTCTTAAAATCTATGAAACATACCATATTTGCACACGAGATACAAATATTTTTTATTATGACTACTCCATTTCATATACGTACCACTAAATTTTGACAGTTCTATAAATGTAGCGCGGCAACCATGTATCATTCCGCTACAACTGTTCTATCTATNGTACCACTAAATTTTGACAGTTCTATAAATGTAGCGCGGCAACCATGTATCATTCCGCTACAACTGTTCTATCTATGAGGAAACCAAAGTACATAAAAAAAATGCTATGATCAATGTAGGTTACCATTTCATATTACTTTATTTATTTTATGGCCAAGTTAAACTGCTGAGAGACTATTTTATTTCAGGTGGATGGGGTTGGAAGAGACTTTAGTTTAACGTTTGTCATGAGACGGCATTGTTTTGCAGCAACTATTATGAGAGAGTATGATTTTTAATTGCATAGATATTGTTTTAATGGACCAGTAAAAATTTTTGTTCGTACAGAAGTAACATTTGACGCGTGACGTCGGATAACTAACGACGTCATAGTCGGGCAAGGTTTTGTTTGTCGGCCAGAGACACCGGTGGTATGCTTGGCTGACTTTACTAGCTGCTAATCGGACCTCGGCCGGTGTATAGGCTAGGGCGTGTGGCTTCACGGCATAGCACAAAGTCAGCTGTGGGCTTGACTATCTTTCGTATTACTGGTTGGCACACAGCCACTGGTTTACCTGTATTGAGCGTGACCCGGGGTAGCTTCTAACTTTGCCGCTGTTGCTGCTGAGATCAGTCGGAAGTCGAGCCCAGTCCTTGGGCGGAGGTGGTGCTGCAGTTGGCGGTGCTGAAGGGTGCCCACAGAAGGTTACTGGTCCTGGTGCTCCAGAACCTTGGGTTCACTATCGCCAGTGGCACGTGACGTCTCTGACGAAAGTCGGTGACGACTGGATGCGACTGGCCGGTACTCTTGAATGAGGGCTAAAATAAGGAGGGAGAGGGAGCTGGGAGGTGAGGCCTCTCTAACTGTAGGGCAGCTTGAGCTCACTCCAGAGGAGTTATACTGCAAAGTGCAGTTGGGGCTGGGTTACAGCTCAAGTTGGATTCTGAGGCAGTAGCTGCCTTCCTAGCATGCCACTTCGCACCACTCCTATGGGTGTATGGCATGAAGGTAGGTACTAAAGTCAGACCCATGAAGGAAGAGCAGGTGACGATAATCCCTGGATAGGCCGAGCCAACAAGAATCGTACCCGATTACTCACACCGGCGACAGTTCAGCACGGTGGATGGAGTGAGTCGGCTGGGCTGGTTGACTAGCCACCTTGTGGTTTGTGTCTCTAGTGGTTGTGGCTCTACTGTACTGCACACCAGGTGCACAGTATGGGTGACCGTCTAATGGGTGTGCCCGGTTAAGGGAACCCACAGTCCTACTCTAGGTTCGGCAATTGGGTTTGTAAATGACGCTGTCTCCTGCCTTTCCCTGGTGAGCTGAGGTCTACAGGTGATAGACACAGCCACCCTAGAATCAGTACTTTGAGGTTTGATAAAAAATGTGTTTATTCCATGAGAAATAGACACGGGACACGGTGGCCCATACTACCTCCTAACTATCCAGGAACTGAAACGGAAGTAGACTACGATTACCAGGTGAAAGGGACCTGGGTCTAAACTAAACAAGAGCAGAGCTGCTAGGTAGTTATAGTACTAACTGATCCTAACAAACTCGATGCTGTTGTCAAGAAGGGACTTAAGGGGCACTACCAGAAGGGCAGTGCATGTTGAAGGGGTTTGAAGACTTCTTCAGGGGTTGCTGGTGAAAGTCTTGAAGAACTTCTCGTAGGTCATGAAGACTGAGTTGGTAGAAGAGAGCTCCAGCACATGAGGTGGTAGAGCGAGCTGCTGAGAATGAAGTGCCTTTCGGCGGCAGTGCACGGACATATATTCCACCTGCCCGCGTGCTCTCTGAGGTGCGGGGTGAGCTTCTCCTCCCGTGGGCGGAGCTGCGCTCTTTGGTGTCATCTCTCGTTCCGTGGCACAAGTGTCTCTGTCATGTGAGGTTGCATCGGCAGCGCGAGCTCAGGCGATTAGCTGGGCCACTTGGCTGGCTTCTATCATACTTGGGGGTTAGGCGTGACGTCTGACAAAAAGCGAAACGAACTTGGCTGACGTGTTCGTGGGTGCCCCTGCGTCTAGAGGCGGGCTGGTAGGCTCTGGTAGCAAGTCGTTTCTGTGTTCAAACCCCGCCTGGGGTGACGTGATGAGACGTTAAGATGTGGCGGAGTCGTGTTTATATAATTGTCTGTGCGCATCACATTCAATTTATTATAACCTGTAAAGATTTAACCTCACCGAAGAAAACACAATAAATATGATAATTGTTCTACTGATGTGGAATAAGAAAACACATTCTGTATACACGTAAATATTTTTGGCGAAGTTAACCTTACACTTATTGGATTTTATACACAATAAACTTGTTATATTTACACTACAAAACAGTGTTGAAATGGTGGTTTTCTAGGCCACGTACATTTCAAACATTCTAATAACCATTTTGAAATGCATTATTTACAAATACTTTTCACTTACGGTTCGTAATTCCTATTTGCAACCCCTGAACACACGTTCTGCGGCAATCCTTGAACACGTTTGTCTGCCACTGATACAAAACAATTTGCAGAATCATTCAGTAAATGTGACACTTCACCGATTTCCCGAAACTAAGAAACTGTGAAACGAAAATACAGATTGGTGCTTCATAACACACAATGGTACCGAAAATGGTGGACCAAGTAATACATGTGTCGATAATATTACATTTCACACAAGAAAACTCACTACAGCAGGCACCCCTACAACAGAATATACTTAATAACATTAAATACGAAAATCNCATTTCACACAAGAAAACTCACTACAGCAGGCACCCCTACAACAGAATATACTTAATAACATTAAATACGAAAATCATTAACTACAAATAAAATATTCCCACAAAACCAGTAAGGTACTCTCATAAACATGGTGGAAAAATATCACATGCACAATGGCATTCACAGAGCTGAAAATACTTGCTGACCGTAATTGCTAAATACACTTTTTAACCAATTAGATAAACGCAAAAAAAATTTTGCATTACTTTAAAAACATAATTTAAACCACAAATATTGTGAGTATAATTTAGGTTTTGAATTACAACCATCATGTCTAGGTAATATTTTCTTCCATTATCATCATCAGTATCGCCAACATAACAGCATACATCTCGCACAACAAATCATCAACTGATACAATACTTTGCAAAAGAGAGCGCATTTACTGTTTACGTAGTGTGTAGGTTGGTCACATAATTTGTCAAATTTTAGTGTACTTATATGAAATGAAGTATACTTTCAGACTTACTAACATTACGACTATCAGAACCAGTCACCCTAAGACATCTTGTTTCACCATTTGAAATTCTTTGAGCCAGTCGTATACATTTTAAACTATTTATATATAAATACGTTTATACAACAACATAATTATTTTGAGAGAAGTATGTAATTGTGATGTCACTGGCAAATATTCAATTTCTTTTGATGTGACCGGTGGGTAGTATTTCCAATTTAAAGTACGAAAAACTGATTGCTAATTTTATGCCTTCTATCAACTATGCCTTTTCCATAGACAATACAATATTTGAATAGCAAACATTTCTATTATATAAATATAACTACTTTAATTTAANTATGCCTTTTCCATAGACAATACAATATTTGAATAGCAAACATTTCTATTATATAAATATAACTACTTTAATTTAAAATTTGTTATTTTTCTTCTGAGAGTTTGGTTCTTGTGCATACCTTTCTCCATATTCACTGATATTGCTGAGTAATTTGTAATGGAAATTAGCAGTGTTTTGTAGCACGTGTGTGTTCATCACGTACGGAAATGCCTACACTTCCGCGCATATTAGATCACATTACCTTCATGATGGCATGTGATTATGAGAATACAAATGACATTGGCCACCCTGTCATTGAGGATGGTGAGCGTGTTTTCACTACTTTTCTTACCTGACCGCATGCTTATTGGCTTTTGATAACAAGTCTAAGTTAGTAGCACTGACCCTAGCAGTGCTAGTTAAAAGAATTCTGTTACCTTCCCTCCGACGACAATGAGGGACAATCTCCACCCCTTGCTGTAACGTTCGGTCCCATTACCACCACTCAACAGACAGCTAATCCTCTCTGTTCCATTCTCTGGCACTGCAGCTATGGGTGATAGACTGAAGACAGGCCACATACCACAACTACTGTTTCTCCCTAAATGTTGCCCATGTGAATACCCATCTCTTCTCTCGCACTTTACCGAATTTTGAACATTATTTAACTTAAATATTTCTCACGTCATCCTTGCCAGTGAGAATTTCATCCTTGACAGTGCCTNGAATTTTGAACATTATTTAACTTAAATATTTCTCACGTCATCCTTGCCAGTGAGAATTTCATCCTTGACAGTGCCTTCATGCATCTACTAGGGTACCAGTTTATTAGAAATGATCACTTGGGTTAAAGAGGGGGTGGGTAGCTGCATCCGTACAAGAAGTCTTAAAAGTGATGGTACATGCTGTATGGTCTTTACTCAGAGTGTTCCTGGATCTCACTGTCTCTGGCCAAAATACATATTCTGATGTGTATCGCATAAAGCTTATCTAAAATAAACGAAAACAGATTTTGAAGGTTACCTAATCCATCTGCTACCTCATTATAAGCATGTCATGATAATAGCCCATTTTAATGCCAAACTTCTAAATAATTCCAATTATACTAGGAAGTTGCATGATGTATTTTTCTTACATAATCTCACTTTTTGCCTTTTATCTGCAACTCATCAAACAAATAATTTGAGTTCCTAACACACCCAAAGTCAAATGGACACTTTGTAACTCTAAGGTCCCTCAGGAGAGAAATATAGACAGACACACACAGATAGAAAGAGAGATATAGACAGACATAGATAGAGACGGTTAGGTAGAAAGAGAGAGACAGAGAGAGATGGGTATAGAGAGACAGAGAGAGATAGATATAGAGAGAGACGAGAGAGATACATATAGAGAGAGATAGAGAGAGATGGGTATAGAGAGAGAGACAGAGAGATAGGTATAGAGAGAGACAGAGAGAGATAAGTATAGAGAGAGACAGAGAGAGAGAGAGAGAAATATAGGTATAGAGCGACAGAGCGATATACGTATAGAGAGACAGAGATATAGGTATAGAGAGAGATACGTAGAGGAAGACAGATAGATAGAGATATATATACTATATATATAGAGAGAGAGAGATAGATAGACAGAGACAGATGTATAGAGAGACATATATATATATAGAGAGAGACATAGAGAATGTGTGCGTGCATGTGTATGTGTGTGTGTGCGCACGTGCATGCCAATTGTAAGCTGGTTCAAAGTACATATTCAGCACAAACCTGGGGCCTGCAGTGGGCAGGAGAGTGAAGACAGGCGCCTCCTCTTTATCACGCAGCCAAAGTGGGCTTGTGAGAAGCTGTTGCTTCAGAAACTTGGCTGCTGCATAACATCGGTTGCTGCAGAAGTTCTGCAACCAACGCATACAGGTCAGTCCTAGGTGTATGTTTTCAATCGTAGTCAACAGACACCGCGCATACACAAACACAGTACCATAATAAAATCTGCAAATAGTTCTTGCCTGAGGCACAGCCAACATGGATGGAGTACTAATGCCATCCATCCTGAATGAAGTGGAGAGGTATGGGTGGCTCTTAATGAGATCTAGAAACCCAATAAGGGTGGAGCGAGGTGGATATGGAGCAGTGCCAGAGTGCAAGGGCAGGGGAAATAGGTTATCCCTGAGAAAACCCGTCGGCCAGCATCATTTTCCAGTATGATTCCCACATGCAAAAATCTGGGAGGGAACATGCTGGAAATCGAACCCAGTCGACCTTGGTGGAAGGTGAGCACCCTAGCCACTACANGGTTATCCCTGAGAAAACCCGTCGGCCAGCATCATTTTCCAGTATGATTCCCACATGCAAAAATCTGGGAGGGAACATGCTGGAAATCGAACCCAGTCCACCTTGGTGGAAGGTGAGCACCCTAGCCACTACACCACCACAGCCCCGATCCTTCCTGAGAGATGGAATATTGTTTTAGGCGATCATAAGAGGGCTGGATAATGGAAACCATCAAAAAACTTATGTTTTTTTCTTAGACTAGATTTTTATGGATTTGTACTTTCTCCTTTCTCTATCATTAAAATTACTGGGCCCCTGTGCTTTTCATTCAATTACCAAATATCTGAGAACCTACTATCAGGCCTCTTTGGCGATCAAACAACTTGTAGACAGGAATATTGCTTTATAGTTTCATAAGCTATTTTTGTGCACCACAACAGGGAAGGACAAAAGCGTATCACATCCGACTACTTCAACACATTATGACGACAGTAGTACGGCAATGCCACACACCAAGCAAAGCTGGAAACTTAAAGAATTGAATTTAATGCTGAAAAATCAGGTTTCTGTAAGGATTCCTCTGCTGAACACATGGTAACAGCAAAAATTATTAGAGCCTATAAACTAACAACTAATAAACTGCTGTAGAGATTCAACAAGATAAATTAGTGTCAGGCATTACAGGGATTCTGCTTACCTACTATTTATGAGTTTATTCAAAATACTTTTCCAACTCAACTAACTCGAATTTTTAAAACCTGAAAGTCAAATTTTACTAGCCTATCAGTTTCAAATTGAGATTATAATTAAGAGCTACATACANCATACACAAACACAGTACCATAATAAAATCTGCAAATAGTTCTTGCCTGAGGCACAGCCAACATGGATGGAGTACAAATGCCATCCATCCTGAATGAAGTGGAGAGGTATGGGTGGCTCTTAATGAGATCTAGAAACCCAATAAGGGTAGAGCGAGGTGGATATGGAGCAGTGCCAGAATGCAAGGGCAGGGGAAATAGGTTATCCCTGAGAAAACCCGTCGGCCAGCATCATTTTCCAGTATGATTCCCACATGCAAAAATCTGGGAGGGAACATGCTGGAAAAAGAACCCAGTCGACCTTGGTGGAAGGTGAGCACCCTAGCCACTACAGCCCCAATCCTTCCTGAGAGATGGAATATTGTTTTAGGCGATCATAAGAGGGCTGGATAATGGAAACCATCAAAAAACTTATGTTTTTTTCTTAGACTAGATTTTCATGGATTTGTACTTTCTCCTTTCTCTATCATTAAAATTACTGGGCCCCTGTGCTTTTCGTTAAATTACCAAATATCTGAGAACCTACTATCAGGCCTCTTTGGCGATCAAACAACTTGTAGACAGGAATATTGCTTTATAGTTTCATAAGCTATTTTTGTGCACCACAACAGGGAAGGACAAAAGCGTATCACATCCGACTACTTCAACACATTATGACGACAGTAGTACGGCAATGCCACACACCAAGCAAAGCTGGAAACTTAAAGAATTGAATTTAATGCTGAAAAATCAGGTTTCTGTAAGGATTCCTCTGCTGAACACATGGTAACAGCAAAAATTATTAGAGCCTATAAACTAACAACTAATAAACTGCTGTAGAGATTCAACAAAATAAATTAGTGTCAGGCATTACAGGGATTCTGCTTACCTACAATTTATGAGTTTATTCAAAATACTTTTCCAACTCAACTAACTCAAATTTTTAAAACCTGAAAGTCAAATTTTACTAGCCTATCAGTTTCAAATTGAGATTATAATTAAGAGCTACATACATATAATAGCACGTGCAAGCCTTCCATACATGCAATTGCACATGCAAGCCTTCCATACATGCAATTGCACGTGCAAGCCTTCCATACATGCAAGTGCACATGCAAGCCTTCCATACATGCAATTGCACGTGCAAGCCTCTTTCACAGTAATAAATTATCATCGTTATAAACTTGTACAAATTATAACCAACATAGACAAACATGTGAAAATCAAATGCAGGAGTTTCTCTAAATCATTTCAATTGTGTGCATTGTATTTTTTGTTTGGGAATAACATTTGTGTTGTTCCTTTAGGAATGCGGAAATATTTATCAGCTTTCTTAAAGAGGATGAAGCACTTCAACAACATAAGCCATCAATATTACAGATTCAAGTGTGCACTTGCTCACTTGTATATTTTATGAGCAGCACAGCAGCCTGGTTTCCATATTTCAGCTCTGACTGAATAACCTCCACACCGTAAAGTCTGTTGTATTTCATGCAAGGCTATGACTGCTCCGAGATAAATTTATCTCGTGAATCTACAGTTTCAGTACTTCTTCTCCTTTTTATACAAATATCTCTCTCACAATAACCATTTCTAAGGTTATCATCAGTCTCTAAAAATAAATTTTTTTCCAACAGTTTTTTGAATTTACCATTGCACTATCTAATAGTAATTAATAGAGACCCAAAAATTTAGCAAAAGTGACAATGTGAAAAATAACACTAATTTTCACATAAAACACGAAAAATTAAAATTTCCGACATATCTAGCTACAATTCACAAAATGTATAAAATTGCATATTTCCACAAATTATTACTGAATTATGTGACGTAATTGCTTCTAAAACAAATGCATGCAGAGTTGGCCAGATTTCTTCAATAATTTTATCACCATAAATGAAAACATTACTTTCCATAATGTGTGTTTACGGCCATAGATAACATGAGCGCAAGTGATGATGCGTCACTTTGAGTGAATATTCTAGTGCATGGCCCTGCAATTGCCCATTGGGATACCCCACTCCGTTGCAGTGTTCACGTCTACAAAGCACCACATTATCTATAGAAGTCGTGCCAACTAGCTGAGCTGAGTTTGTATAGGTACACTCGAAGCATCATCACATTTTATCCAACAGTTCTTTATTTTTTACAAAGTGGCGCGGCGGTGAAAAATGTGTTTATATGCATTTACCAATGTAGAATATATCTGTACATTGAGTTATCACTGTTAATGTGTGCAGTAAAAAAAATGACATGTTTTGAACAAACAAAATTTTTCTGAGTGGCTCTAACGAAAACATCTGTTGCTGAAAGTTTAGATAGTTCAAAAATAAAAAGGTAGATTTCTCTAATTTTTTTTCTGTTTGGATAATGCACTTTTTTTTTTTATTGTGCTTTTATAATTGTGTATAAATTGTTTACATCCGTCTCTTCATGAAACAGTATGCCCTTGCCAGTGCATTATGGCCGTTGTTCCAGGTGTTAGGCAGAATACAAAATCTTAAGAAAATGTGTAATTGTTTTCAATATTGTCTGTTGATATAGGAAACTAGTGGTTTTGTCTTAAAAACAAAGGTAGGTTAACTGTATATTTATCAGAGAGTTAGGTATTTTTTGCAAGGAAATAACAGCTATTTTTGACAAAAATAACGCCTATTTAAAAAAAAATAACACATATTTTTGAGAAAAAAAAATTACGCCTATTTTTTTAGGTCTCTAGTGATTATATATATATTTTTTTAAACAACCATTACTATGCATTATACAATGTTTCATTTCCTCCATTCCAAAAACGGGAACTAGCAATGTTGGTGACCTCAATGACAGGAAGTCTGGGAACACGACGCACCTTGCGGTCAGTGATGTCGTACACTTTGTTGAGCCGGGTGGATATACGGAACTGCTGGGACNTGCAAGCCTTCCATACATGCAATTGCACGTGCAAGCCTCTTTCACAGTAATAAATTATCATCGTTATAAACTTGTACAAATTATAACCAACATAGACAAAAATGTGAAAATCAAATGCAGGAGTTTCTCTAAATCATTTCAATTGTGTGCATTGTATTTTTTGTTTGGGAATAACATTTGTGTTGTTCCTTTAGGAATGCGGAAATATTTATCAGCTTTCTTAAAGAGGATGAAGCACTTCAACAACATAAGCCATCAATATTACAGATTCAAGTGTGCACTTGCTCACTTGTATATTTTATGAGCAGCACAGCAGCCTGGTTTCCATATTTCAGCTCTGACTGAATAACCTCCACACCGTTAAGTCTGTTGTATTTCATGCAAGGCTATGACTGCTCCGAGATAAATTTATCTCGTGAATCTACAGTTTCAGTACTTCTTNTCTGTTGTATTTCATGCAAGGCTATGACTGCTCCGAGATAAATTTATCTCGTGAATCTACAGTTTCAGTACTTCTACTCCTTTTTATACAAATATCACTCTCACAATAACCATTTCTAAGGTTACCATCAGTCTCTAAAAATAAATTTTTTTCCAACAGTTTTTTTAATTTACCATTGCACTATCTAATAGTAATTAATAGAGACCCAAAAATTTAGCAAAAGTGACAATGTGAAAAATAACACTAATTTTCACATAAAACACGAAAAATTAAAATTCCCGACATATCTAGCTACAATTCACAAAATGTATAAAATTGTATATTTCCACAAATTATTACTGAATTATGCGACGTAGTTGCTTCTAAAACAAATGCATGCAGAGTTGGCGAGATTTCTTCAATAATTTTATCACCATAAATGAAAACATTACTTTCCATAATGTGTGTTTACGGCCATAGATAACATGAGCGCAAGTGATGATGCGTCACTTTGAGTGAACATTCTAGTGCATGGCCCTGCAATTGCCCATTGGGATACCCCACTCCGTTGTAGTGTTCACGTCTACAAAGCACCACATTATCTATAGAAGTCGTGCCAACTAGCTGAGCTGAGTTTGTATAGGTACACTCGAAGCATCATCACATTTTATCCAACAGTTCTTTATTTTTTACAAAGTGGCGCAGTGGTGAAAAATGTGTTTATATGCATTTACCAATGTAGAATATATCTGTACATTGAGTTATCATGTGTTTTAATTCTGTATTCTACCAGCTACTTTTTTAGGTCTCTAGTGATTATATATATATTTTTTTAAACAACCATTACTATGCATTATACAATGTTTCATTTCCTCCATTCCAAAAACAGGAACTAGCAATGTTGGTGACCTCAATGACAGGAAGTCGGGGAACACGACGCACCTTGCGGTCAGTGATGTCGTACACTTTGTTGAGCCGGGTGGATATACGGAACTGCTGGGACGGAGCCGGGGACAGCTGACCTTGACACAGCGGGTAACCACACAGCTTGGTGAGTGCACGCTCCTCCACCACATCCTGGAAGTGGCTCTCGGTGATGTACTGCAACTGGCAGCAACAAAGCAAACAAACTTTTACTACCATACCCGGATTTTCGTTCACTTAACACAGTCCACAAAAGACTCCCCAAATGACACTGCCACATAGCACACTTGGCAATTGCAGACTAGAGGTGTAGGTTAATCTGTCTGCCTGCAGCAGGTCGACTAGAAGGCACGTAAGAGAGGATGTGGCTCAATATTCACATGGCCCACGACTTTCCTGCTCCTCTGTTAAGAAATAACTATAAAGCAAGAGCAGTAAGCAACACTGATCACCACTAGGTGAGCCTCCTCCTCAGGTACAACAACTCTCCAGAGGCTCTCATAGCCAGAGACCCCTTAGACCTGCATGAAAAAAAGAACATTCATAATTAACATGAAACTTTAAGAGTCTGCATTCATGAAATTAAGNCACAAAAGACTCCCCAAATGACACTGCCACATAGCACACTTGGCAATTGCAGACTAGAGGTGTAGGTTAATCTGTTTGCCTGCAGCAGGTCGACTAGAAGGCACGTAAGAGAGGATGGCCCACGACTTTCCTGCTCCTCTGTTAAGAAATAACTATAAAGCAAGAGCAGTAAGCAACACTGATCACCACTAGGTGAGCCTCCTCCTCAGGTACAACAACTCTCCAGAGGCTCTCATAGCCAGGGGCCCCTTAGACCTGCATGAAAAAAAGAACATTCATAATTAACATGAAACTTTAAGAGTCTGCATTCATGAAATTAAGNCCCCTTAGACCTGCATGAAAAAAAGAACATTCATAATTAACATGAAACTTTAAGAGTCTGCATTCATGAAATTAAGATCCATGGGATAAAGGATACGAACAGAAGGAAAGGAAAGTGATAAATAATAAATGTTAAATTTGACTAAACTTTTAAGGTTAAGGTTTAACTTACAAAATTTTCCCGAGGGTATTCCATGGCCCTTAGACCTTCTGGCAACTCCCTTACTCCCATTTTTTTTCCAATTAAAAAGAACTCGAGTCGAGATCCACTACCATTTCCAACGGAAACCCCTCCAGCCCACCCCTAAACAAGACAGACGCGCAACAACAACTCACAGGCTGGTANCTACCATTTCCAACGGAAACCCCTCCAGCCCACCCCTAAACAAGACAGACGCGCAACAACAACTCACAGGCTGGTACTCATGTATTCATTTTCAGCACTTTACATTCCGTTTTTAAAAACTAGCTTATTGCTCAAATTAATTACAACNTGGTACTCATGTATTCATTTTCAGCACTTTACATTCCGTTTTTAAAAACTAGCTTATTGCTCAAATTAATTACAACAAACAGCTCCTACTAATTACCTGGTATTAACCATAGGTTTAAACTAAACCATGCACTCACTCACTATAATTTTAATGAACACCTGCTATTCACCAGGGCATGAATAATTACCAGTCTTACCACCAGGTACACAAAATAAGCTAACACAAACTACTACTGTGCTCCCATAGAAAAAATTTAAGAGACTTTTGTAGCAACATATCAAGTTGCTGAAATTCAAACCATAGTGCCACCAAGCATGTGGCATTTTGTTTCGTCTAGCTGCAACCCAGCAGGCTTACCATCTCAAAGTGTTTTTCTAGAGCACTTAGTTGGTAACTCGCTATTGTTTCACCAGCATGACTGGCTGACATGGCCGTACAACAGTTAATACCTTTGACTGTGAATGAGCTTCCTGAATGCAAGTTGGTGCAAAAATCCGGTCCTTGCAGTTAAAGAAAATAGAAATTAATTAGTAGACTTGTTGGACACATTTTCATCTCGATCTAAACTTTAGCGTATGACAGCATGGATACTCTGAGCCAAGAGTGCCTTCAGAAAACAAGTTCATTGTGATTTGAAGTTGAGCTGTGAGGAGATGGAATCCTACAATGGTATTTTAGATCAAAGTTGTGCAACTACACTACTTTTCTGAGGAAATTAAACTTCTGAAGTGCAGTGAATGTCCCAGAAGTCTGCGGAGTCTGTCGCCATTCCTAGACCCCTTCGGAGTCATCAGGATGAGTGGCCGGCTGCAAAGATTTTTCTTGCCTGAACAAACAAAACATTCAGTGTTGCTCATTGCCAACTATCATCATGTGATTAACCTTCATGCTGGACCACAGGCTGTGCAATCTCTCATCCAAAAACAGTTTTAGATATTGAGTTCTATATGACTAATTCAGCACTGAATCCACTGATGCATGCAATGTTTCAAATTGGCAGCCGAACCCCCTATACCACCCATGGGAAACCTGCCTGCTGTGAGGTTTAACAAGTTCGCCAAGTTCTGAAGGTTGGTGTGGACATTGCTGAACACTTTAGTTCGAAGTCCACTAAAGAACACAAGGTCCCCNTCGCCAAGTTCTGAAGGTTGGTGTGGACATTGCTGAACACTTTAGTTCGAAGTCCACTAAAGAACACAAGGTCCCCGTCGTGTGCATATCAAGCGAGGCAGTCAATTTAGAAGTTATTATCTCTGTGTACCAATGCATTCTTAGCTGCCTTGAAAAAATTTATATCTGCGAAAGGAACATCATCCGACATATTCTCAAATCACGTCACAAACTTTGTTGGTACCAACAGACACGTCAAGGAAGAGCACAAGCTCTGTTCTCTGAACCAACTTGGCAGATGCTGCATGATCACTTAACTGACTTTAATATTGTTTGGCACTTCAATATCCACCAGCAGGACCACAGTTCAGAGGTTTGTGGGAAGCCGCAGTCCAGTCAGTTAAATTGCATACGAGAAAAAATACTGACCTTCGAGGAGTTAGCAATACTATTCAGTGAAATTTCAGCAGTTTTGAACTCCAGGACATTGTGTCCCCTCCCTACAGATCCCTAAGAATTTGATGACCTCACTTCAAGGCATTTTATTGATTGACACTCCTTCAAACTGGGATACCAGAACCAGATCTTTCGCACATAGTGGAGAATCATCTTGATCGGTGGCAGTTACTTATAAAACTAAAACAGTGCATCTGGAAACAGTGGAGCATCAAATATCTCCATTCAATTCTTCAAAGAACTAAGTGGATTGCTGCAACTTTAAATGTAGTGGAAGA
This sequence comes from Clitarchus hookeri, assembly GCA_002778355.1. Classification (NCBI taxonomy): domain Eukaryota; kingdom Metazoa; phylum Arthropoda; class Insecta; order Phasmatodea; family Phasmatidae; genus Clitarchus; species Clitarchus hookeri. The sequence continues at coordinate 81,420 of NQII01005773.1, forward strand.
CATGCTTGTCCTGATGAAGGACTCAAACTTGTCACCAATGAAACTGAGAACCACCCGAGCCATTAAAACTCATCCTGGCGAAGATGGTGTTGTCAGGGTCATGACTCTAAAAACTCCCAATGGTGAACTTGAATTTAAGAGTGTACCTGTAAATACATATAAGAGAGTATTATCATGTTCCATTTTCTTGTGGTTGCATTTATCGACTTCTTGTTATTGGTAAAATTTCCAGTGGGTCGTATGTTTATGTTTAAGTGTTGCTAAAACAGGAGTTAGACCTTTGTTCCCTGTAAGCTGTATTCAAAACTTGTTGGCGCAGTGAATTGTGGGACTGAAGACAATGGAAGGCAGTAAGAAACAAGACGGAGGCATATGACTGTTTGTGTGTGCAACTAAACCTGTGTTCTCGATCTTGCAAAACAGAAAATAAATAGCGTTTACAAACAGAAATTGTTCAAATTCAATACAAGTCAAAAGAAAAAAGACAAACACTGTCGGTTTGCAGGCTCTAAAATGGCGGGAGTTTTGGGTGGTCCTCACACCATTGGATGTGATAAAATTCTCTGCACTTATATTTTCCTTAAACTTGCAATTTCCAACTGGGGTGTCTGACCGGAGTGTTAATTAATATGAAGGGTGTCTTGGTGGATGGAAGGGAACAGCAAATGTATAACCTGGACAAGTAAGGTCAGTGCAGGTATTGTAGGCAACAATGTATTTAATTATTTTCCACCACAGTTGGTCAATTTTCCTGCAGCTAATGGCTTTATCACCCGACCTATAGGATACCAATTAGCTTTTCCTTCCAACATTTCACCAATATTTAATATAAATGTGTGCCCAGTGCACAAGAACATGTATTGCCACATCGAGGGATCGGATGAGGGTTTGTCTAGTTTCGTTTGGTGTGACAATATACTGTGTGACAGAAGCAGAAAGGAAAAGAGACAGGGAGATGAAAAAGCCAACCTCCCCCCTGCCAGTTCAAATATAAGTAATGGGAATAACTACTCTTAAAATACCAATCAAACAAACATAAAACATTGAAATAACTACATAAATATTGAAAAAGAACATAATTGCAAACAAACATTTTTCAATTAAAATTAAGTTTGCAAATCGTAACAAAGGACATAAACATTACTGAAAATACATCAAAATTACAAGAAACAATTCTGGTTAGTCAAATTTTGTAATTAAAACATTGAAACAGTTTTGGAAGTAAATTATATTATTATTAATAAACAAACATCTTTTTTGAGAGTGCAATACTGGCATAAATACTTTTCATATAATCTTACACATAGAATATGAACTTTAAAATAATAATTCAAATAAAACAGCAACTACTGTTTAAAACACACATAAACTATGGTAGGACTAGAAAATTTTTTTATCTAAAGAGTCAAACCACCCAGAAATCATTCCTGTGATGTGACGCCATAATATAATTTGTTAGTCTACCTCAAGAATTACAAATTAATTTAACAAATACTTTTTAACTGTTTTAGATAAGATAAATTCCATGCATTCATTGCAAAATCACAAAGATCCTAGCGATTTTGTAAAAATAGCTTTTCCTAACGAATTTCCCATTATACATCTCTCATCTCCACAGGTAATAAAAGTAATAATAAAGAATTTAAGAAGTAAGCAATCATACGTATATTATGAATTGAATTGTACAGTAATAAAATATTGTGCAAGTGAACTGTGTGTACCTTTAAGTGTAATTTCAAGTAACATTTACAAAAGTGGGGAAAAAAAATAAGTTGAGAAAGAGCAAAAGTCGAGAATCAGAGACTAATTTCTCTTCTGGCAACATTTTTGAAAATAATAGAAAAATAATATTTAAGAGATTGTATAATCATATAGATAACTATAACATTCTATTGCCAACACAATGTGGGTTTCAAGTAAATTCAACAAATAAAGCAGTTTTGAATTATGCATTGAATAAGAAAGAACAAGTATTTTCTATGACCTAATGAAAGCATTCCACAGTGTTAATCATTACATAAATAAAAATGTTTTCCAGCTATTGAAAAAACACTTAAAATAGAAACAAGTAGCATTATAAAAAAATTATATTTTTGCTACGTCAAAACCTGGAAAATAATACACAAAGTACGATAGGAATCTGCATTTGCTCCTCTTCTGATCTTGCTCTATATAAATGATTTAGCATTAGTCATCCAACAGCATGCTAAAACTATTTTGTTTGCATACGATACTTGTACATTAATGAAGAATTCCTCGATAATGTCACTTAATGATAAGGTTAATAAAGCAATAAATATTTTGTACATCTGGATTCCATTCAATATCTCACAGTCAACACAGAGGAAACAAGTTTTGTTAAAATTTTACCTTGTAGCACAAATCATAATCATAGATGCTGTAATGATGATGCCTCGCGTTAGGGTCGCCATGTTTATAATATTCCGCGTCAAAGTATGACAAATGGAAATAACTACTCGGTTAGCTCAGTTAATAGTAACATGAAACTTTAAAGGTGCCAATAAATATAAATAAAGTTCAATGTTTGTTTATTACTCTGTACTTTTATTTATCATTCCAATGAAACAGTTCACATACAATCGTCAGGTATGCAGAGTACGAACCGGCTTACAGGCAAACCAACAGAGAATTAAGAAAGATTTAGCTGTCGCAGGGTGCTTGCCGGTGTGGGCGATATTCATCACGCACAATGAGTCTTCCTTGGCAGCTTGTTACATTTCTTGTGGGCGGTATTCGTCCAGGGATTTTATTTCTTGTGGCTACC
>NQII01005773.1:84229-109849 GCA_002778355.1 Clitarchus hookeri
CCTTCTCACACCAGGGTGCCACCAACCGTTACCAAATATGGGCATAGCGTGTGTCACCACGCCATATCGAACTGCATAGCCCTTTGAACTGCGTCGTAGGTAAAAGATAATCCAAACCTTCTAGAACACAAACTGTTGACGCAGTACGGAAAGCTTCTTCACTAATGCTGATGCATAACAAAAACTAAGATTTTCTGAAACTGCAAACGGATGCCCGATAAACGAACTACCATAATAACTAGCTCCCACTGCTTTAATTTCAAATCCTGATAATATTTTACAAAGCCTTGCTAAATGAAAGAAAACTAACTAAGTATCCCTTTAATTAACAATATTGCGTCATTACAATGCGACAAGAGGTATTGGTTGCAACACTTGCTGTCTCTCAGTAGACGAATCTTTGCAGATCTCTGTGCATTCCTACAACGTATCGTCTTGCATAAACTGCACAGGATCAATGTCGTAATGCTTCATCGCACAAAAAGGACTCTTCGTACAGATGGGTTTCTCATGTCACTAAGCATTTTGACTGAAGGTGAAAACTTGATTGCAGAATCGACACCAAATACAATCCGATAGCAATGATGCAAGTTGTGGCTCCATCTTGGTTGAGGTCAAAGGCAAACCTTCACATTCGCAAATCGGTGTTCACCTCACGGCACCAGAACGATGACTAGCAATAATCTATATAAAAGTGATTCTTTTTACAATAAAAAGTGTAGCTTATACCCACAGAAGGCCTTCTGCCATACATTTTAAATGTTAAAAAAATAGGAGAGCACACTGACAAAACCCATATACTTGTTCATCACGGAAGAAAACACACAGTCCAGTAAGAATACACTTCATTATATATAGAATAAATTAAAAATATTTTTAATTTCTATATGCATGCATATGTCTAAAGGAATATTAAAGTCATATATATTGTACTCATATGTGATGGTATCTACGTATTTTCTTCTTGGGCGAACAAGTCAGTAGAAAACACATCCACCAGCCAAACGTCAAGAATGAAACAGATGGGCATCGCACAGGGTTGATACAATTTTTCTATTTTTGTAAATCCACTTCCTAATTCATATTGATCATTTGAGAGATAATGAAACATCTCTCATTTGATTATTACAGGAAATGTCTCTTTGTTCGTGCAAATAAGTTAATTTATTTATATGCATGCAAGTGATAAAACAATCACCTTTAAGACACCTATAACAAAATCATATATATACTTGCACCTTTAAGTTGAACTTAAACCTCGAATAAGGTACCAATTGATTAACTTTTATTGCATCTCTTCATTTCTCACTGCATTTTGAACTTTTATTTATAAGAGGCAGCCTAACTGGTTAAATCTCACACTATATTGTAATGACGCAGTATTATTAATTTTCGGGACACATGTTTCATTTTTCTTTCGCTTTGGTAAGCTTCGCAATATTTTTATGGGGTTTGAAATTAAAAGCAGTGGTGGTTTATTTTACCGTGATAGTTTTTTTATCGGGCATACGTTTGCCATTTCGTTTCGAACGTCGTAGTTTTCAGTTTTTAGTAAGTGTCAGCATTATTTAGAAACTTTCAGACTGTGTCGACAGTTTTGCGTCGATAACATGTTGACAGCGTGCGTGGCAGCACGCCAGGCCCTTATCTGAGGAGAGGGGGGTGATAGGCAGCTCAAGTACATGTGTGCCTGTCGCCATTCAGTCAGTTGATACCGAGCAGTTGTCCAAGTCAGTCGTCTCACGTCAGTTGAATCAAGTCACTCGTTTGAAGCAGTCGTCAACTAGTACTCGCCTAGGCCGCGTCGGGCTTAGCGCTAACCCCCACACCGGCAAACTAGACCTTACTAGATTATTTCTCCGCTGGTGTGGTAGGTCGCTGCATTTGTTATTTCTTCAGGCAAGTTTTTAAGAATTGAAATAATTCGTAAACGACTGTGCCTCTGTTCTGCACGTGTCTATTTATCTGTGAACGGTCCGTACTCTGCATACCTGAACTTCGTATGTGAACTGTGTCACTTGAACTGATAAAGAAAAGTATGGAACAAAACAAAACCGGAACTTGACTTTATTTCTTATGTATTTGGCGTCCATTTTAGAGTGTCTCGTGTAACTCCGTCTTGAGCTAGTCGAGTGGTAGTCGGCAACTTAAAGTGGGCTGTAACTGTGCTACGTTACAATATATATCAACTGTCGCAAGACTTAGTGCTCTTGGAAAGAAAGAGCCCACAGAGACGTATTGCCCTAGGCAGCTACCCATGTACCAGAGCTTTTAAAACATGTCGTCAAATATTCAAGCATTACTGAATAAAATTTGGTAGATGACAAACTTTCTATTGTAATTTACTCACTGAGCTAAGGAACCAGTCTTGAGGTACAGTCTCCAACAACCTCTCAACAATGATCTGTGCTCTCCTGTTACACTCCCTCTTCTTCACCAGAGTGGCCTGCAGTACTTCTTTGCTGGAAAATTCACAGCACATTCATCAGCNCTGTTACACTCCCTCTTCTTCACCAGAGTGGCCTGCAGTACTTCTTTGCTGGAAAATTCACAGCACATTCATCAGAAAGTCTTATCCTTAATTTCATACATAAAATGTTGATGTTAATTTTCTTTACTTAACACAACAATAACAAATGGATCAGTCGATTTTGAAGGCAAACACACATGTCGTGGAGACATGTCAGGGACTTTATTAAGGAAGGAACTGCTGTTCCTCTGTTTTAAATGAGACGGGGAGGGGGGTGTAGCTTTGCAAAGGTATTAAACCACATTTCCATTTTTAATTATTTTGTATAAAAAGGAAAAATATCTATATATTAATTATTATATCTTTGTGGGGGATTTAAAGTCATGGGATTTTAGTAAATATTGTTATCGATTTTGTAATCAAATGTCGGGAATTAATGTTTTTGTATTTCAAGAAAGGGGAAAATACACTGAAGAGCCAAAAAAACTGGTACACTTGCCTAATATCGTGTAGGGCCCCCACGAGCAGGCAGAAGTGCCGCAAGACGACGTGGCATGGACTCGACTAATGTCTAAAGGTATGCAGGAGGCAATTCACACCATGAATCCTGCAGGGCAGTCCACAAATCCATAGGAGTGCGAGGCAGTGGAGTTCTCTTCTGAACAGCACGTTGCAAGGCATCCCAGATATGCTCAATAATGTTCATGTCTGGTGATTTAGGTGGCCAATGGAAGTGTCTAAAGTCAGAAGAGTGTTCCTGGAGCCACTCGGTAGCAACTCTCGACGTGTGGGGTGTCGCATTGTCCTGCTGGAATTGTCCACGTCCGTCGGAATGCACAATGGACATGAATGGGTGCAGGTGATCGGACAGGGTGCTTACGTATCTGTCACCTGCCAGCGTCATATCTAGACGTATCAGGGGTCCCATTTCACGCCAACTGCACACGCCCCATACCACGACAGAGCCTCCACCAGCTTGAACAGTCCTCTGTTGACATGTAGGGCCCATGAATTCAGAAGGATGTCTCCATACCCGTACATGTCCAACTGCCCGATGCAATTGGAAACAAGACTCGTCAGACCAGGCAACGTGTTTCCAGTCATCAACAGTCCAATGGCGGTGTTGGCGGGCCCAGGCGAGGCGTAAAGCTTTGTGTCGTGCAGTCAACAACGGTACACGAGTGGGCCTTCGGCTCCGAAAGCCAATATCAATGGTGGTCCATTGAATAGTTCGCACGCTGGCACTTGTTGATGCCCCAGCATTGAAATCTGCGCCAATTTGAGAAAGGGTTGCACGTCTGTCACGTTTAATGATTCTCGTCAGTCGTCGTTTGTCCCGTTCCGTTCACAATATTTATTCGGCAGCAGCGATGTCGAAGATTTGATGTTTTACCGGATTCCCGATATTCACGGTACACTCGTGAAATGGTTGTACGTGAAAATCCAAATTATATTGCTACCTCGGAGATGCCATGTCCCATCTCTCATGCGCCGACAATAACACCATGTTCAAACTCACTTAACTCTTAATAACCTGCAATTGTAGAAGCAGTAACCAATCTAGCAACTTTGCCAGATGCTTGTTGTCTTATATAGGCGCTGCCGACAGCATCACGTTACTCTGATTGGTTCCATACCTGTGTTATTTGCATACACACGCCTAAACAATTTTTTTTGGCTCTCCAGTGTATATCAGAATTTTGTAACTACTACTTTTTTACTGTGCAAACCCAAAGTAAGCTTTATGATACCCTTTGATGACACACTAACGGAGGGTCTCTATTCCCTGAAAAACGAACGCCTTGCTGAGGAAACAGAGAGGGAGTCCTATTTGCATATGTCGGCTGAAACTGTCACAACATATACACATGCACATGCATACATTCACACACACACATAACAGACACATGCACAGGATATGAAAATGATAGGCAGTGGTGGTGTGGTAGGGACAAAGCTATGTTAAATTCGTTATACTCTGTACCATATATGAAGGCCACATTCTTGACAGTTAATGATTGCCGCGCCAATGTTTACTTTTCGTTTATGTATTCATTCACCATCAACTGTTGATGCAACGAGTCAACGCGTTCAGCAAGTGCTACTTCGTGCAGCAATTGGTGAACTACTTGGGTGGTGCGGCAGACGGCAATTGATGCCTCCAAGAGTGTGTAGGGTCGTTCGTAAACGCTGTACACTAAATATATGTTACTTTAAAAATTATGCAGAGCTCGCGAAAAATAAAACTATTGGTATCTGTTCGTAAATTTATGTGTGTCGCACGTGGAACGTTTTTTTTTGTAGCTGGTAATGCTTCAGGAAAAAATCCACAGGTTCTGTCCGGAGCGAAGTCTGAGCTTCTTATTTTTCTAAAGAGGTAGCGTCTTTGTAAAGTTTACCGTTGTTCTATTACTGGCTCGGAACAAAAGGAATTTAAAATATTTTTTGTAAGATTATTAAAAAAAAAAAAAATTCAACAATATTATGCAATATTTCTGTACGCTTTTGGAATTAATATCAAACACGTAAGGAAAGCCATGTTGGAGAGGGGGGAATAAGATGTGAAAAAGATTTTTGAAATTGAGTTTTATTTGGATATGGATCGTTTTAATGTGACTAATATTGAACACCTAAGCATTTCTACTTTAGCATTAAGTTTAGTTTCTAACACTAAAAAACGTTGTTTTATGACCACGTAAAATAAAATGTATTAATTAAACTTGGAACTCTTTCTTATGGCGTATTTTTGGCTGATCTAATGTGCATCAGCAGTGCACTCAGAATAGCCAACGTATTGNATATTACGACGCTTTCCAGAGCTTCATACGCCCGAAAGAATTTTACACCCACGTCCCGAAAAATTACGAATATTGCGTCATTACAAAGGAAAGCCATGTTGGAGAGGGGGGAATAAGATGTGAAAAAGATTTTTGAAATTGCGATTCATTTGGATATGGATCGTTTTAATGTGACTAATATTGAACACCTAAGCATTTCTACTTTAGCATTAAGTTTAGTTTCTAACACTAAAACACGTTATTTTATGACCACGTAAAATAAAATGTATTAATTAAACTTGGAACTCTTTCTTATGGCGTATTTTTGGCTGGTCTAATGTGCATCAGCAGTGCACTCAGAATAGCCAACGTATTGTAATATTAACTTTTGTTCATTCATGCATCAGCTGATACAGGATTTTGTAAATGGCACGTTGTTTGTTTTGAATACATCAATTTGCCACACATTAACTGTCAGAATGTGGGCTTTTTATATGAAATGAACTATATCAATATCAGTTTCACAGTGAACATAATTCTCTGGTAAAGTCCATTTATAAACCCAAAAACATCATTATTTCAAAAATTTATCACTGCACAATTTTNTTCATTCGTGCATCAGCTGATACAGGATTTTGTAAATGGCACGTTGTTTGTTTTGAATACATCAATTTGCCACTCATTGACTGTCAGAATGTGGGCTTCTTATATGAAATGAACTATATCAGTATCAGTTTCACAGTGAACATAATTCTCTGGTAAAGTCCATTTATATACCCAAAAACATCATTATTTCAAAAATTTATCACTGCACAATTTTTTTTTTTTCATTAACCTTTTGATTAGTACAGTTTACTTCCTGGGGACAGTATCCTATTGGTGTGAGGTTTTTTTGAAAGTATGATACTGGAATAATTTAACTACATTCAAATATAAATAAATTAAACAACAAAAAAAATAATTAAAATATTAATATCTATGAGAACAATTCTTTGTAAAACATAAATATACCAATAATGGGCCACACAATCTTCAGCATATTTTACACAAATTATTCTATTACTTTTTTTTAAAGCCTTCATACATCACATTCTGTGCACATCCATGAAGTGTCTTGAGTTTTTTCTCGCCCTTTGTGGTGTGGCTGCACACAAAACACTTCTGTTGTGGTTTCTTCTTGGAGGCAGTTGATGGTACTGAAGCAGCAGTTAGGCGAACTCGGGAAGGAGTACCTTCAGCTGAGAGCCTGCCATCCTTCGAAGAAGTACGCGTAGGGANTACGCGCAGGGCAGTATTCTTCTATCAGCTACTTGATGACATTTTGTAAGAAATCCAGATGCTCCACATTTTTTCCCATCTTGACATTGTACAGCGCATGGGAATTTGGCCCCACCATATCCAGCACATGGAAAAACAGTTTTTTGTACAATTTTATGGGTTTTCTGGCGCTGTCTACAAAACTGATTTGCATGTCTGTCTTGTCTACAATGCCCATGTTTTGGTTGTATTCCAAAAGAGTCAATCCTAGACTTCAGTCTGACATCCTGCACTTCATGTCCATGCACAGTTCACAGCATGCAGACATCTCGTCTGTCACACCATTTCTCAGCCAATATTTGGATTGTGTGCAACAATGCACATTCGCCTTTGGACAGTTTGGTAGGAAATTTAGGAATGTTATTCCTATTAGCACGAACAGTTCCACATACTCCAGTTTTGTTTTCCCAGAGAAACTGAAAAAGCACAGGACTCGTGTACCCGTTATCTGTAAATAATGTGTGTCCTTGACCATTGATTCATTAGAGATTTCACAATTGATCCTGAAATCCCAAGAGAACTTTCTACCACAATATTTGTCTGGGCACCAGTGTACACAATGAAAATAAGGACGTAGCCTGTTTTGCAGTCAGAGACCACAAACAACTTTATACGGAATGTGTCGTTTAGATGGAACATTTTGCTTGAAAGCAAGTCAACCCTTCCAAACCATAATGCTTTCATCTATTCATAAATGCTGAAATGGTTTGAAAAATTTTTTTAATTATATTTTTATTGTTTTGATTATTGTGCTTATTTTGTATAACCGATCACCTGCATGTTGGTTTTGACTATCAGAAAAATGCAACAAATGCAAAATAAAGAAGAACCAATCTTGGGAGAAAATCCTTCCAAAGATTGGTGTTGATAAAATTGGATTGGTAAACCAATAGTCCTTCACACAATTTTTAGCTACATGGGGCATTAGCAACACGACAGCTAAAAATGTGTAGATTTTGCCTACTGTTGGTTTTACCCATTTGTTTAGTTTTGATTTCTCCTTGACACTGACGTGATCACACACATACGAGTAATATTTATCAGACACTTTTACAGTATGATCAACAAAATCAACATCAAAAAACTGTTTGAATACATCTGACTCTGAGAAATTATCAGGCAATTCGAGGTAATCAGCGATACCAGCAAGTGAAGAATCAAATTGTTGGATAAATGGCCTGAAATCTGTGTCATTTTCCCAATGAAAAACCTTTTAGCAGGATTTTCGATAACACATGGCAGCATAAACTTCTCTTTATAAGCCAAATATATAAAAAAATTTTGTGTTGTGATTTTACATGCAGAGGAACTTAATGTTATTTTATTTTGAGGCTAATTAGTTGAAAATAAATCTAAACATTATGATTTTAGAAACAAAAATTGGTACAATAGAACTTTTGCGTGTTTGTAACAATAATAATAAATTTCGTAAATCTATTACAAAAACTTTAGTCATGAACTACAAAAATTACATTCGGAAAATGTTCATTGTTCATTCGTGTTTGCTTAAGACAGCTGAGGGACAGACAAAACTCCACAAATTTTATATTTGTTGAAAACACATTATAAAACTTAATAAAAAGAAGTGTACTATATTTTATTTCCTTTATGCTTTTAATAGTTTGAAATAAATTAGTTTAATCATTGTACACAGCTCAATGGCACACTGGTTATAAAGACGAGGGTGAGGTTCAAAAGAAAGTGTCTCTACAGTGTTGGTAATAGCAATACTAGGGTAACTGTTACATCCTACAAACGCCACAAGATCACAGTACGTTCTAGTTCTACACTCAGTATTGCCGGCGTAAGTTTACGATCATACTGATGAAAGCATTCTTTAGAGCATAAATGTATGTCCATACTCACAATGGACAACTGTGTATGGACGTAAATATACGCTGATATTGCTTAAAGGGTTAAGTTTCTACAACTTCTGCTTTATTCATCCCCACACCTGTAAAAATAAATTGAACTTTCCCATATTTTTCCAGAAATGTGAATGGTGGTTGAAACTTCCTATTACTTGAATTATAGCACATAGGCAGAGAAGTGGACTCAAATGCTTTCTAACACAGTCGTTTATTATACACACGGTTACACTTGACGACACATCGCTACAGATGCTTGCGAAACAACAGAACAGGCGACTACCGAGCGTACGCCATTTTGATACATAAATGTCCAGTGGCGGATTTACCAGCAGGCTGAGTAGGCTGGAGCCTAGGGCGGCAAATTTTAGGGGCGGCAAATTTGGGGCAAAATTTTGTTTTATGTCTTACAGAAATTAAAAAGATTCATATTTATATACCTAAATGTTGTTAGGTCCACACAAACAATTCAACATGCAATATGTTTCACCACTTAGATACATTTTTCTACAATTTGCGTAGTCGCGTTTGGTTGCGGCGCGGGAACGAGTGACATGACCGTTCGCTAAGTGTGTCTGGCCGAACTGACTGCACGAGCGCAGCGCAGCGCGGCCGCCGCGGGAGCCGAAGCGGGGTCGTGCTGTTGCAGGCACACGCCGCGTGGTGGCTACGAGTTCCAGAGAGATAAGATATAGAGCGGCGGCCGGCGATACAAACGGGCAAGTCCTGTCCCGTATTTACTTTTTCTGGTTGTGTGCTGTAATTTTTCAAAGTNTTCACCACTTAGATACATTTTTCTACAATTTGCGTAGTCGCGTTTGGTTGCGGCGCGGGAACGAGTGACATGACCATTCGCTAAGTGTGTCTGGCCGAACTGACTGCACGAGCGCAGCGCAGCGCGGCCGCCGCAGGAGCCGAAGCGGGGTCGTGCTGTTGCAGGCACACGCCGCGTGGTGGCTACGAGTTCAAGAGAGATAAGATATAGAGCGGCGGCCGGCGATACAAACGTGCAAGTCCCGTCCCGTATTTACTTTTTCTGGTCGTGTGCTGTCATTTTTCAAAGTGTTTAGTGGATTATATGAATAATTTCATAGCATAATATCACCGGTGCGTAGAAACTTATAGTAGGTAAGTAATCATAATATATTACAATAAATCATCCGTAACGAATCAGTAAGACGTAATTTAACTTGATAAATAGCTGTTTCGGAAGCTATGCAAAGAAATTTAGATATTTTTGTTATATCATACTCAAATAAATTTCTTGTACTTATGTTAGGTAACTATTCAATGTCCGAAGTCTGAACAAAGGATGTACGAGAAATAAAACTCCCAATGTAATCTTTTTTATTTCAGTTCTTGGAATCCAAGAAATTGTTAGAATGAGTGATGGGGAAAAGCGACTTAGTGGAGCTGAGTATAAAAGGAAGGCCAAAATAAAAAAAGAAGAACAAGAACAGATTTCCGTAAAACGATAAAAATTGACAGTTTTTTCAAAAGTGGAAGTGGAAGTAGTGTTGAAAGACCAGGAACTTCAACANTTAGTGGAGCTGAGTATAAAAGGAAGGCCAAAATGAAAAAAGAAGAACAAGAACAGATTACCGTAAAACGATAAAAATTGACAGTTTTTTCAAAAGTGGAAGTGGAAGTAGTGTTGAAAGACCAGGAACTTCAACAACATGCACTGACACAATACAATCTGGAAAAGATGAAACGGATTTGAACTCTGCGGCCCATCAGCAACAGTCATCTGTTGAACCGTCTACTTTTGAAAAAACGGATATTTATGGTTTTGATGTAGAGGTGGTAGAGGAATCATCAATAAGTATAACAATTGAAGATGCGTATCAGAATCAGACGTTAAGTAATGACAAAGTGCAAGCAACAGTAAATCCAAACAAAGATCCAGCTTTATGGGAAATCAACGATACCTTAAGGGAGATGATCGCAAGGTACGGCTTCGATCAAAACAAGTCTTGTGACTTCTCTAAAAGTGAAAAAATATATGCTGATCAGCGTCATTTCTTGCCAGTGAGTATCTTCCAAAGAAAAATGAAAAATAATGGAGTGAATGACCGAAATTGGTTGGTTTATTCTGAAAGTAAAATATCTATATATTGCGGGCCCTGTTTTGCATTCGGTCCATTGGAGAACAAGACTCGGTTTGAGAACGAAGGATTTAATGACTGGAAAAATGCAGAACACCGAGTAGCTCAGCATGAAAACTCTGCATGTCATAAATCTAGTATCCTTAGTTTGAAAGTTAGAAGTGAGATTGATGACCGACTCGATAATTTACTGCATGTCCAGATTGATGAAGAAATTACTTATTGGAGAAACGTTCTGAAGAGGTATGTTGCCGTAGAAGCGACTGTGTTCAAGAGGCCTCGCTTTCAGAGAAAAAAATTAAAATTTCGGTGATCTTCATAACGGAAATGATTGTATGATTTTGGAACTGTTAGCTGAATTCGATCCTTTTTTAGCCAGTCATATTGAAATATTTGGGAATCAAGGATCTGGAAGTACCAGTTACTTATCAAAGACCGTTTGCGATGAGTTTATTCTCTTGATGGGTCATAAAGTCTTAAAACACATTGGAGACGAGATAAGAAGGGCGAAATATTTTTCCTTAATCATCGATTCAACACCAGATATAGCACATGTGGACCAACTTACCCTCGTCATTAGATACGTTTTGGAAACAGGCAAACCGCTTGAAAAATTTCTCAAAGTTTTTGCCCTCAGTGGGACATAAAGCTGAAGAAATGTTTTCTGCCATTATTTCGGAACTCAAAACATTGAGCATAAATATTGAAGACTGTCGTGGACAATCATATGATAATGCCGCGAACATGGCTGGTGTGTACAATGGCTTACAGGCTCAAATTCAAAGCCAAGCACCTTTTGCTTTTTCCGTTCCTTGCTCTGCCCACTCTTTAAATTTAGTGGCAACTGCGGCTGCTGAATCTTGCACAGAAGCTTGTCACTTCTTCATGTTGCTTCAAGAAATCTACGTTTTTTTTGTAAGTTCGACACAGCGCTGGCAAAAATTAATGACTGAAATCGGGAAAGGGAAAACGCTAAAGAGAGTAAATCTGACACGTTGGTCAGCTAGAGAGGACGCATGTAGAAGTTTGAGAGATTGTTGGCACGAAGTCCTTAAAACTTTGGAATCAATCAAGGATGATTGTACCGAAAAGCCTGTAACGCGAAACGAAGCGACGGGAATACTTTTGAATTTAGAAAAACTGGAAACGGCGGTAATGGTTGTTGTGTGGAATGTTTTTTTGGAAAGAATAAACAAAGTGAATGTTCAAATTCTGGCTTCTACCGTAGATTTGATCACTGTTGCCGATCTTTACGAATCTCTTTGCAAGTTTTTCGTAGCTGAACGAGAAAATTTTAAGTATTTCGAACAAAAGACGATGGAATTAAGCGTGTCGAAGCAGTATACAAAAGACACGGGAAAAAGACAACCGAAAAGGAAAAAAAATTATGATGAAACACCCGATGAAGAAATTAGAATGACTACGAGTGATACTTTCAGGGTTAACACATTTCTCGTCCTCATTGATAGACTCGTATCCGAATTATAAAAACGGTAGGAGGCCTACAACAGGTTCAATGAAAAGTTTTCATTTCTTACCAACATTAGTGAATTGTCATCATCAACCCTTACGGAAAAGGCCCTTTTCTTTGAATAAATGTATCCTAATGATTTAGAGACTGACTTAGTTCAAGAATGCATACATTTTCAATGCCACCTTTCTTCTGGAAGAATGTTGGTAAATCCAGATTCTGGATCATTGAAAAGTCTATCTTCGTTCCTGCGAAAACAGAATTTGCAAAACGTTTATCCAAACTTGGATATAGCAGTTCGCATAGCTCTATGTACACCAGTGACAAATTGTTCGGGTGAGAGAAGCTTTTCTTGCTTAAAACGGGTGAAAAATTATCTAAGATTTACCTAAGCCAAGAAAAGCTAAACGCCTTAGCTCTTTTGTGCATAGAGTCAGAACTAATGAACAAGATTTCATACGACGATATAATTGATGATTTTGCCAATAGAAAATCGCGCAAAAAGGTATTGTAAAACTTTTATAACTTAATTAATTGAATTTCATTGACATCATTAGCTGGATTGTTACCACATAATTGAATATATTGTTTTTAAACTGTAAGTAAGCGCAATAAAAATTATTTAATTACGTTTACCGAATGTAAATTATTGTGTAAGTAGTATTGAGGCATACCTTACCCCGCCTTATTAGTAGTACATGATTGAGCTTTTATTAGCTCAGAAATATACCCAAAAACTATTTCTTGTGCAATCTTAACTAAATCGTTGGGTTATAAAAATAATCTCGAAACTGACACATCGATCTCCTAGTTCACAATCATACTAATTACGGGAAAAAGGTGGTGTAATTAGGACGATAGTGCACAAATCATAGAGTTACAATTTAATTGACAAAAAAATTGTACTTAATATGACTGTGAAATAGGGTATCCAATTGTAGAGGTCGGTAGGGGCGGAAAATGTGTAAATCCGCCACTGATTATTGTAAAGGAATATATGGGCGGGAGTGACGCGTTGAGGCACAAACACAAAAATAACACAGAAATGCAACACATTGTTTATTTACGTCACCGCTAAATGCCTTTTTACACCAATGTTTATAATAATTGCTCAAAATTGCTACCACTGACAGTAATGCAAGCTTGGTAGCGTCGGTGGAGTGATTGGCGAACAGATTCAAATACGCCGGGTATTCCACGCACGCCACCAAAGTCAGCCAATCACGCCATATGTAGAGGTCGCCAAGCATGCGTAACTGTTGGTGGATGCATTTACAGCTACTGTTTTAACATTTTCTGTGCGGAATCACTCGTTAACTGTGCTGCTAATGAACATTTTATGTTTCCGTTAATGTGTTATGTTTTTGTGTTTGCGCCTCAACGCGTTACTCTTCCGCTCATATATTCCTGTACAATAATGGTTTGTTTTAGTTAGCTCTACCTCCCCTCAATGTTTGTCCCATGATTTTAGAATCACCCTGTATATTATTTTTTATTCAAGGCTACGAAAGTTGTAGAGAACTATTAATGCTGTATCTTTTCTGAACGAATTGCTGTATTAAAACCCTATAGCCACCGCTTATAATCCTGAGGAAACAGAACACGCACAAAGCTTGTTTAGGATTATAAGCGGTAACTATAGGGTTTTTAATAAGCAGTTCGTTCAGAAACGTAATATGTCATAAACTCATCCAGGCTAGCAATTGGTAATTTATGAGTTATATGATCACGACCACTGGTGAAATGTTCTGAGGAAAAGAAATAGTAAAAATTTCAGAAACCTTATAAATTTTAATTTCTCCGTTCAGTTTTCAAGTAATTAATGGAGACCAAAATAAACAGATTGCTCCTTTTATGCAGGCTAATGGCTTGACGTCTGGCGTTGGAATCAGATGCGTTTGCAGATTGTATTACTAAAATTCTAATTAAGGCGCTTTCGGGCCTCTCCTCTGCTCGTCCGCGCTCATTTACATACTCACACGTCTCTCTAACGTGCCTGCCATTAGGATGGAGCAAACAATTATAAAGATTAATGAAAAAAAATCAGCTATGTCCTAGCAAAACGCATCGGCTCATTATTAACGCCAGAAGGAGAATCCTTATTAATTTCAAGGCTTCCCAAAATCAAGAATTAATATCGGGAAATCGCAGATAAAGTCGGTTTAACTGTGTTTAACATTACCTACATGGAGAAATACGACTATAATCACAATCTATGAAGTTTTAGCATGCATGAAACAGATTATCATAAAGGTAAACAAACAAATGTAAATAATAATACTGCTTAAATACCCGAGAGTTGATCCGAAGGTTTACAAACCAAACTCAAGAAAAATAAAAATACAATAATTATAAATCAAAACATTAATGCTGCTATGTAAACAACATTATAATCCTTACTTTAGTAAACAACCTGTATACCACTACAGTGCTCGTCCATAAACATTTATTGCGCAGACGACTGGCAGTGCGAATGCCAACTTGTAATTGCAGATTCAAGGTGGTTCGAAAATGGCAGACGTCGTCATAAAATGTTGCTAAAGGCTATTCACGGTAAATCGGGCACTTCTGAAATCAACCTTTGAAAAATGTCACTGCCGGTATCTGCACATATTTTAACGGGCACACTGAGTAGCATGCGTCCAGTAAAGTTGGTAACGACGAAGGGAAAGTAATTCTGCACTTTAGCGTTGAATTAATGGAGTTAGGTAAACATTTGTGAATACTATTATTTTGCTTTTTCTCATGCATATACGTGTAAGAATGAGTAAATTAGTAAAATATATTCTTTCTCGATAATTTCAGAGTTTCACTCGGCCAACGCACGTATAAAGTGATCAGGCCCACGGCAATTTTAATTGTATACGGGATGTGAATGAAAAAGTGTTACGAATTGATAGGAGTGTTGCACGAGATGAAATGGAACGTATTTTATTGAAGGTACCCATGTCCGGAAATGCGTCCTTATACCAAAAACGGCAATATGGCCCGAGGAAGACCGCAACACGACGTGCCCAACCAGGCATCGACGGAGGTTCCCAGCAAACGTCTGGGCAGGGATGATAGGCGACAGTTTGATACATAGGCGCCGGCCGCGCTGCCATCGCGCTTCAACTGTGCAGCGTGCGTTTCTTGCGGCAGTTTCTACCAGACCTGCTGGAGCGTGCGGGAGTCGACGAGGTTCCAGCTCGCTACGGCCGCTGCGCACAAGTGTTGAGTAGCTAGGGCAGGCTAGTCGTGCATAATCAATATCTCCACTCACCTGGAAGCGAAAATTGAGCGGACATAAACGGGCGAATGACATCGTGGGAAATCAAAGTGCCATGCAAAGAATATACATGCTGCGTTTTCGCAAAAATTAGATTACCGATTCCCAGAAGTAACTGAAATATAAGTGTCGGGTGAGATAATGACTAGGTATGAATACGTGGAACGTAATATCGTAAACCATAGCTATCAGGCTTATTTCCATCAGTCAGTAAGGATTCTGACAAACTATTAAACTAGAAAAATTGTAGTTTGCAACTAAAAATACAAGAAATAATATATATATACATACATACAAACATGAATGATCAAGTATCTGAAAGCGGTGGCTGTGTGGTCACAAGTGTCTGGATTTCTACCTTCGGGACCATGCGGAAACACTAATGTACGGTACTCCCGTAAATACTCAAAATAGCAGAGAAGAACTTGAGGCCAGGAACCCAATTCCTGAGACCGTCGGAGTAATTCCTCAAGCGGAATGACGTCATTCCGCTTGAGGAATGCTTAAAGTCGATTTATGAACACTCGATAGCGAGATTGCATACCGGAATCGAGCTATAAAGTGTCGAAATCATTCCGACAGCAAGGCAGCTGCCGGAATCGTAATTCCTCTACAAATTTGTCTGTAAATATAATTGTGCGATGAAGGAAACGTGAAAATATACACTCTCTTGTGGTTATATATATATATATATATATATATATATAATCGACGAAATAGAGTAAAAACTAAGACCATTACCACACATGAAATTATAATTACATTAAAAAGCTGTAAAAAATGCATTTAACGTATTGTTAAGTTCGCACACGAAAACTGATAGGAATGTTGTGAAAAAACCAGTAAATCATAAGACTTAAACAGTTAAAATATAAACAAATAATTTTAATTTTGCAGTAAAAACTAACTTTCAAAAGCAATAAAATATAATATAAGCTAGGCAGCTGTGTATACGAGTTTGTCACATATTGGGATCGTCTGATACTCGAAAAATGTATGAAATCACACAAACACCCGTGCAAAACAAAGCCTATTGCATTTACCAAAACAAGAGTTTTTGTAAGAATTACTATATGTAGTGACAAAAGTATTTTATTTACAATTATTTTACAAGTAACTGCACAAATATGAAAAATGTATAGGTTTTCTTACACATCTACATTAAACTTTCAGAAATAAATTAAATAATTTAAGCTTACAAACCTACAATACAAACCAAATAAATGCTGAATATAATGTTTTGAAGGTATGCAGGAGGCATTTCACACCATGAATTCTGCAGGGCAGTCCACAAATCCAATCTGCGCCAATTTGAGAAAGGGTTGCACGTCTGTTACGTTTAATGATTCTCGTCAGTCGTCGTTTGTCCCGTTCTTTCAGGATCTTTTTCCGGCCGCAGCGATGCCGAAGATGTGATGTCTTACCGGATTCCCGATATTCACGGTACACTCGTGAAATGGTCGTAGGCGAAACATCCAAATGCTATCGCTACCTCGGAGATGCTATGTCCCATCTCTCGTGTGCCGACTATAACACCACGTTCAAACTCACTTAAATCTTGATAACCTGCCATTGTAGCAGCAGTAACCGATCTAGCTGTCGACCGCATCGCGTTACTCTGATTGGTTCCATACCTCTCTGTTATTTGCATACGCACGCCTATACCAGTTTTTTTCTCTTTAGTGTATCATAAAAGCACGAGCCTTGTCACCACATAATATATTTTTGTATTGAAAAAAAAAAAAAAAAAAAACAAATTGGCCGAAACCTTTTATCCAGTAAGACATATCTGCGTATTATAAAATGAATGGTCATGTACCAACAGCATACGAAATGCAAGGATCTCAAGTTGTAATAACGATTCCTTGAAATGCCGATACATTTCATCTCGACAGTCGCTACGGCCATTCCAAGAACACGCATTTTGGCATTCCGACACTCGCTACCGGAGTGGAAGTATCCGATCAATCCGCTACCGTAATTATTCCGAGAGTTTCAAAAATTGGGCCCCAGGATTCGTGCAGCATTCGAGACCATCAATAACACGCCGGCCATCTTCAATGATGTGCTCCGCAACATGTGGCGGGCGGCGCCGAAGAGCATGCATAGGATGCGGAGGAGACAGGTTGGAGCAGCTGCTGTAATCTCTCTGCACGTAATAACCTGATAATAAACACTGATTCACGTACATCTTTCTTGATATCTGACGGCAACCCTGCTCGCTGTTATCGCCATTTTTGGTATAAGGAAGCACTTCCGGACATGGGCACCTTAATAAAATATGTTCCATTACATCTCATGTACCACCCCTATTAATTTGCAATACTTGTTCATTGACAGCCTATATATGGCGGAAGAATACACGATATGCACACAGTTAGATCTTAAGCAGGGCTTCCACAAGTGCTCAGTTTACCGTGGACAGCCTTTAAGGATTAAATCGCTACCGAAACAAACGTGAAAGTGAACTTTTTTCTTAAGGATTTTGATTGAGTTCCCTGTACGACAGTTTGTGTTTCACGTCTCACGAAAAGTGTCTCGGAACGTGTGGAATACAGAGGAGGTTCGACGAGGCAATCAGGCGATTTCAACCACCGGGTTTTCCCAGCTCCGTGGTGGCAGGGAAACTGGAATCGCCCATTAATCCACGAGCCTCAGGCTCTCATCTCCCCGACTGACGTCATGGGCATAACCCCGGCTGCAAACAAGCCAACGAGTTGTGGACCCGGGACGACACGAAAGTCATCCCGAAGAATAAAGGTGCATTCATACCATAGACTAAAGATGAGGGAGTCCGATCTCGCTGGCTCCGCACAGCCAATCTCCGTGTCCCAACACTGAACTGCTTTTCTACCAATACGACTAGCAAAAACGGTGTAGATTGAATTTGAGGTTAAAACCCTGTTTACTAAACATGTTTTTATACTTCCTCTGACCAATTTGTAATGTAGTTTGACTGAATTAAAATTCGTAAAAGTACTTTATTAATATAATAGTGGTTGAGCATTTAAAAATTACAATATAAACAAACACGTTCAGTATTGTTGACCGTCTGAGTTTGACAGTTGTGTTCCTTTGTGGTAGGTCAACGTTGGGCGCATGCGCAGAAGACGAAAAAGCGGTCTGCCTCATCTTTAGTCTATGATTCACACACTCACAGACAACGCCGAGCAGACAGAGCGGATTGTACCAACAGCCAATCAGGGCGCTTCTCGCCACTTCGGTGTTATAGGCCGTTCACGGTAAAGTGAGCACTTTTGAGGCCCTAAGATACTTTTTTCCTATCAACCATTTTTTTACTCTTCCACCACTTTTTAAAATAAATATTGCCATGTAAATAAACGCCGATATGACCCACAATACAGTGCACGGTGGCTAAGGCGAGCAAACATGGCCATCGTCGAAGACTTATTGCGGTTATGATCAGTTTCATGTACGTTAGACGTCTGCATAGATCGTGTACATTTTGGAGTAGATATTTATTACGCAAATGAAATAGTTTTGATAAACATTTTAAATGCTTAACGGAAAATTAAAATGTAATTTTTATTTGCAACTATAAAATCTTTAAATGAATAAGTTGAATTTAATTCACGACACGAAATAAAAGATAACCATTTCGTACACGTGTACACGTCGAGGATTCTTTCTACATGACACGTACACGATGACCATGAATCGTGCCATAAAGAATACTGCTGCAGATGCAATATCACGAAATTTCATATTAATGAGTAATAAGAATCAGCAAAAAAAAACGGTTTAATAACTTTATTTTTGCTATTCCACAGTTATTATGTAATTATAATAACACATTAAACTGCTTTCTGATAGTACACGTTTTTCATCGTGAATAATACGAGAGAAAGAAGATCTTTGTGTGATGCATCTATACAACTACACAGACAAATAAAAGAGGGAAAAAATCGCGGTCAATTTGAACATTTTCTAGAAGTAATTAATTACCTTCTAAGAAACAGAAACTCAGTTACTAAAAGTTTATAGGCAAAACAAATAGAAGCTTGGAATTACGATTGGACGAATAACGCTGAAAGTATGGAAATGTGTGAATCGCTACGACCAAGATCCTCGCGGTCTACTTGTTGATTAGTGCACGCGATCCTCTGACGTCACCGCTTTCGGTCCGAATGTCCGAAGTTCGGAGGTCTAAGTTTATTCACGAACTGTAACTTTGCCCACGTACCGTGCCCGAAACTCAGGCTAAAGAAAAATAGTGTCTTCCTGTGCGAAGTTTCGCGCGGAAGTAATCTAACCTTCTACCTACACTACGCGCTAGTTTTCTTCAAGGAATATTTACCGTATAGACTAACTAAATACTTTTCGGAAGATACAAAATATTAACGACGTAAATGAACCAACGTCCTGAATAAAAAAACGCTAAAGTCCAAAAACTGAGATTAAGATTACGAGCATTTTAAACCAACTGTCCAATTTACCTACAACTCGACACTAAACAACGAACCACAATTCATCAACCACTCCGCAAGAACAAAACCAATAGACGAACAGGTATGTAAAATTTCACCTAAATCTTAGGTTCGGAAATGTCCACGGCGACGCAGATTGTAGACTGGGCTTTAAGCTGAGAGAGTGGATGCTCCAAGAGATGTATATACGACGGCTTGCAGAACCTCGTTAATCGCCGTGAATTGCTTCCCATACTGAGGCAATGTTTACATACGGTTATTTGTCCAAGGAAAAATTCCATTGATTGCTAGCTTCGAATGTGCTCTGTACACAATTGAAGTTTTTGTTTCAGTATTGGCTGTCGTCTGCGCGTGAAGGCGGGTCAGTAACCAATTCTGGTTATGTGATTCGTCTTGGGACCAATGCATCATGCAATCATATCAGTAGCAAGACCTGCAGTGTTTTAGGAAATACGTCGGCACAATACAGTTACCTCGCGTTTTTTCCACTGTTCCTAGAAACATTTTGTGTGGCCTGTTCGCGGTTATCTGAGCATTTTTGAAAACACTGCTTACGTTCTACTTCTCTTCCCGTTTTTTCTTATCCTTCCGCCGTATGCAAAATTAACATTTCCATGGACCGGGTCACTTTATTCACGCGCCGATCAAGTGAAACTGCGGAAGTTGTCGGAACCAAAATTATGTTACGTATATGCCAATTCTGACTATTATGTGGTTAAAACAATCAGAAAATAAAATTAATAAATTCAGTGTCCACTCATTTAAATACAAAACTGTTATTGCATTACAAATTTTGAACTATTTGTTCCAATTTTTCGCCATCTTCGACACCAGTATGTACGCTTAAAGAAGTACTCAATTAACAACTAACAGTTCATACGATCGGTTCTGGCAGTTTCTGGAGGGTTCGTTGATAAATGCTGTTCACGGTGAAGTAAGCACTTTTGAAATCAACCTTTGAAAAAATGCACTGCCCATAACTACATAAATGCTACAGTACACACTGACATGCAGCCTCCCAGTTAAGTTGGCAGCAAATTGTAGGCCGTTCACACTAAACTGAACACTTTTCTACTAGTATGCACGTTGTTCATTCTTCCAACACACTGTTAGAAAAATTGTCCGTAAAATTGCGGAAAATACCGGTTGCAAATTATCCAGACATCTACGTTAAATTACCTCTCTTCGTTTTTTTCAATAGTGTCCTCTCCGTAAATTTTACCTAAATCTCCGTGAATTCACGGAATGTGTACACATCGTTGCAAGGTTGGTTTGTTTTTAAAACTGCTCTTTATAAAAAGGGGCAACAAAAACAATGTTTATGTGGGTGATTCACCGCGTATAAATATGACTATAAAAAATTAAAACATGTTGTCCGGTGGCAGGATTTGAACTAGAAAAAATGTTGGCAGTCCAATACATTATCCACTCACCTACCACGCTTTTACAAGAAATGATGTTGTAAATACGGAATTTATAAGGAATGATGTATGTACCTCTTAGATTCTAGTCATGTTAGAGTGTGTGCGATATTGTTATTTTATATTTCAGGTTTACAAACAGGGGTATGAAAAATATTGTAATTTTCGTAATGTATTTCATTGTGTATAACCGAGAAATTAAAACAAGTTTAAATATTTAGTCTTGTAGTGGGATTTAAACGCGAATCGAAATGTTAGGAATCAACAACTCGAACCACTCACCTACCACACCTTTACACGAAGTATTTTGTAAAAATGGATTTTTACATGAAAGTGACGAACGCGTCTCTTTTTAGTTTCAAGTCGTGTTATAGCGTTTGCTATATTTGCGGTTTATAAAACGAGGTTACGAAAATATTGTTTTATATTCGTTATGTGCGCGTTTCACTGTGTATACAGAAGGTTTTGTCCTGTAGCGGAATTTGAACAAGAATCACCGAATTGGCACTCAATGAGTGGTTCGCCATTCACCTACTACTATTTTACATGCAGAAGTATTGCGAAGATGGGATTTTATACGCTTTATGTATCATCTGCATTGCTCGTGTCTCAAAATTTTAGCCATAAGAATACGAAGAGCTTCCGTATTTTATATTTACGGAGCTCATTTCCGTTATTCGTCATTACGGAGTTCCTTTCCGTAAATTAACTCTACATCTCCGTAAAAGTTTCCGTAAATCTACAGAAATTTCCAACAGTAATGTAAAAATAACATCGCCGTGTGCCTGATCACTTCGTTCATGAGTCGGTCGAGTGACACTGTGAAATTATTAAAAAAGTTAATATTTTACAAATTTGCTAATTTTCAATTACATTCATTAAAAAAAAAACAGAAAGTAAAATAAGTAATTTTAGTACACAAACGTTTACCTACCACTTCTAATTCAACATTAAAACATGGAACTATTTTTCCTCCGTTAGGTACCAACTTTATTGGACACACGCAAGTCAGTGTACCCGTTCAAATATATGCAAATATAGTGACATTTTGCAACTGTTTATTTCTAAAGTGCTCAATCAACCATGAACAGTCTATAAGATAAATTGTTTTACGCTTTGACGCCGTACTGAGAGTGCAGCGTGTAAATGTAGACTCGCAGCTGCTGGAATCAGTGTTTTTTGTTTTATCAAGGGTTTTAAACAAGCTGTGTTTTAGCAAGGGTTTTCATATCACAACAAATTTACGTTCCTACAAATAATTCTACAGTTTCCCTTGAATGGCGCTTGAATAAAGTGAGACGTACAATGGCAACGTTAATCTTACATATGGCGGAATGATACAAAATGACAAGACAATTAGATCCTAAGCTGAGCATTCAAAAGTGCTCATGTATCTGTGAACGGTCTATACTACGAACATTGTTTCTACAAAATTGCGCGGGCTGAAAGGCATTAGATACTTGACGGCCGATTTCAAGACGTCGACAAAATAGCTGGCAAATAACAACACTGTCGCCATTCAAGGTCGCGAGCCTCGACAGTGAAGGCCAGTTGCCGGTGACCCCGCGGTTAGTACGCCCATGGACTAAAGATGAGGTAGGCCGCTTATTCGTCTTCTGCGCATGTACCCAACATTGACCTACCCCGTTGCAAAACACACAGTCACATGGTCAACAAAGATGAACGGGTTTGTTTGTATCTCAATTTTCAAAAGACAAGCACTTTTATATGAATACTTTCACCAATTTGAATTTAATCTACACATCTCAGAGCACTTGTTTACCAAACAGTGTTCTGACCTCAAATCCAATCCACGCCGTTTTTGCGAGTCGTGTTGGCAGGAAAGCAGTTCAGTGTCGGGACACGGAGACTGGTTGTGCGCAGCCAGCGAGATCGCTCTACCTCGTCTTTAGTCTATGGTTAGTACGCACCATGGGATCGAGTACAGGCCGATCCGTGTACGGGCATTCACACACGGGGACGCGGCGGATGTTACTGTTGACTTATTGCTGTCTCAAGCTGCTCCCGCATGTCGTCTCTCCACGGGCCACCTGCAGTCTGCACTTTATATTGCCAATTACTATTCTCGGCCGGAATAATTATGAACTTTATTGTACGGGAACCAGAATTTACAGGTCCACCTGAATACTTTAAATAAGCGATACTTCAGATATCTCAGTGATGTTGCATTATTCAATACGAATTTGCCAAATGTACCTAAAAACAGACTAGTAGAACTTAGTCCAACTCATGTGTATAGTTGCACAGGTATGTACGTCAATAAATAATTAAGGTTCCGATTAGATTTATTTCAAGAGTACTACTTTCTCAGGCCACTGAGGAGAAACTGGACTTCAAGCACGAAAGAATTCCTAGCTTTAGCATTATGTAAAAATCAATTTGCCAACCGAGTAGCAGAGATGATCGTTGAAAACAATATATATATATATAAATATATATAACCATATTTTATAATTTATCAGATTGGAATAAGCCATGAACATAGAAATAAATATAAAATTCCCATGTAGTGGGGGAAAAAAAAAAAGCTGCATTCCAAATCAACAACTTCTCTGGCCACTTGTACAACACGGTTGGTTCACAGAAGGGGGGGGAAAAAAAAAATGTTCTATCACACATAATGGAAACAATCATTGAATGGAAACAATCATTGACTGGACAATGTGGCGCTGTGAATAAAAATGTCTGAAGTTACCCCGCCTATACCGGCTTACAAAAACTGCTAATATAGTTGACGTATGTCACAATGAGCACCACAGGACGCGAGAATGGTACATCGCATTATGGGAGCAAGATAACATATTAAAGGATGTTCACGATGAAATTAACACCTGTGGAATTGACCTTTGCAAAAGTCACTGACCCTGTCAACGCACATATTTCGACGGGCACACTGACCGGCGTGCGCCCGGGGAAGTTGGTAACGGCGGAGAGAGAATAGTTCCACGTCTTAACGTTGCATTGCAATTGCTGGGTAAATATCTGTGAATACCGAATTTATTTCTTTTGTTCCGTGTTTTTTTAATGCATGTAAGTGTGAAAATTAGCAAATTTGTAAACTGTAATTTTTTTTAATTTTTTCACAGTTTCGTTTGACCAACGCATGAATAAAGTGATCAGGCCCATGGCGATATTAATTTTACACATGGCGGGAAAATACGTAATAAGCAAACAAGTAAAGCTCAAACAGGGATTTTAAAAATGCTCAGTTTACCGCGAACCGCCTATATTTTTTATCTATACGAAAAACTGGTGAACCTAAACACATTATTAGTGACATTTAATTTTCTGTTGCACAGCTTATACATAATTGGCAGTCAAAGTCGCGATTTTAATTATTTTGAGATTCACGATTAAGAATAATTAAAACTCACATCTGAAATGATGTAATGAACACGGACAAAAATTAGCTTGGAAAAAATCACACGCGAGTGTGATACTCAGAACCATAAATAAATTTTGGATATGTATATTATACCCAGTTTTGTATGAATATTCGCGCATAACAAAATTGTATAGAATTTTCTGCAGAGAAACTCTGTTCGTAACTTGAGGTAGCTTACAGTACAGAAATTTAATATTAACAAAAACTTCAAAATCGAGACTGTTAGGCACTAACTATGCAAATATTACGCAGTGAGAGTAAAATGTTGCACGAAAATTACCTCCGATGCAGTTTATACAAATTCGCGTGTATTTCCACACGACTGGGTTGAAATGTGCCTTGATCGTCAGGCCCATTTTCCCGAAGACCAACCTGTACGCAGCTCGCCTCACTCGCCCTTCTTGGAACAGAAACAAAGAAGTAAAGAGCGCTCAGGAAAATAACATGTTGTGGTACCTCGGGTGTTCGGCGCTCAGTAATTTCCCCCTCTTGTGGCAGGCTTCACGAAATCATCGGTTCCCATGCTCGCGAGCTATAACTGGCACGCGCTTAAAAGTTGCCCGTATACCACGTATTTTAATGTAAACACCCAATGGATTACTTAAAGTAAGGTTAATTCTACTCAGGTTAGGAACGAAACGAGTTTTCTTTTGGGAGTTTGACATAGGGAAAATTTCCGTTGCTAGGTAAGCGCTAGTGTTCCAAAGAGTTCTCTTTTAATTAAAATTTTAAGCTACGTCAATTCTAAAAGAGAAATAGTTCACTTAGTTAAGTAGTTATTTTATATTTGATTTATCAATAATGCAATTATTTTGTTTTTTTAACGTAGAAAATAGAGAAAATCCGGTACACATGCGACACTAGCGCTTACCTAGTGGCGGAAAATGTTAGTTGCCAAACTAAAAGCATTGAGCTTCTCAACTTGAGTAGAATAAACCTTACATAAAATAATGTTTACCCAGTATTTAGAAAAGTAGTTAATACCGGCCAATAAATTGATGTGTGTTTAAATAATTTTACAAACGCCGGACATAGCTCCAGGTAAGCGGGAGCCCTAACAGAACAG
>NQII01005773.1:109866-129173 GCA_002778355.1 Clitarchus hookeri
TAAGGGGGGGGGATCCAATTACTTAAATATTAAAACAATTGCGTTTAAGATACATTTCCAGTAGAATACGTTTATATACTTGCATTACTCGGAAAAATGTTTTCCGTTGATCATCCTCCACGTGTTTTAACACTGGTAAGTATGAACAAGTGCCTGTTTATAGGAAGCATTTTCTGGCCCCTGGACATACGGCAAGTTATCTAGCGATCTCAAATTTCTTGATGGGCTACACCTGCTAGGTGATGCAGGGGTTCTTAGTTTCAAGTTAATTAAAGACAAATTACTATTACTTATTAAAATAACGTTACTTATATCTATTCTGATCACTGTGCCAGTACCATTGATGCAATATTTTCGTATCTTATTATTTTAATTTTATCTTTATTTTATTTGGAGTTTTGAATGCCCCTGAACAACGAAAAGGCCCTAGTAAGGGAACATTACTTATACGGGAATTGGCAAGGAATCGGCCAGGGCTTATATTAAGGAACCACCGAAGCATTTGCCTGGAATGATTTCGGAAAAGCTTGAAACACCGAAATCAGGCTGACCGGGTCGGGAAAGGATAGCCGGAACCATGAACAGCGTAAGTTATAAGTAATTTTCCATATTGGGTTGGCAAATAATAAACAAAGAAAGATATTAGGCCTACTGGAATGTTTACGAAGTTACGGAAGTAGGGCTGGAGATAGTTGTCCGTGTATGTATTGGCCTTCCTGAGATTAATGGACGATGCCGCACCCCTTATTATTCATGCGATGGCCAGTTGGCGTGCTGCAAAACAGCGTCCCATCGCGTGCAAGTTCTTAATTGTCGAGTGGCGTGGAGCGAGAAGCAACGCTAACTTGGTTAACGAACGACCACTTGCGGTCCGCAAATGGACGAACTGCCGCAGCTGGGCGGAAATACACGGGAACAACTCCCGCACGAACATCGCCTATAGTCCGTCAGTCCATTCACGGTTACTTCCAGGTCAATTCTGAAGCCCTGCTGAAGTTCTACTTCCAGGATATCCATCCGCCTCATGCAAACAAAGCTTAACTGGGTTTAAAGGCTGTTCCCGGTTAAGTGGGCACTTTTGAAATTACCCTTGCAAAAATAGCACCGTCCCTATCCGCACATATTTTAACGGAAACGCCGACTGGCAGGAGCCCAGTAACGTTGGTAATGACGGAGGGAAAGTAGTATCGTGTCTTAACTTTGAATTAGAAGTCTCTGGTAAACATTTGTTAATACTGAAATGATTTCTTTTGCTTTCGGTTTTTTAATACATTAAGGGTAAGAATTTGCGAATTCGTAAAGTATTTTCTTTTATAAAAACTTTGAATTTTCACTTGGTCGACGTATGAATAAAGTGAACAGGCCTCTGGCAGTTTTGATTTTACGTATGGTGGACGAATATCCCATGTACTTACAAGCAGATCTTAAGCAAGGCTTTCAAAAGTGCTCAGCTTACAGTGGACAGCGTATAAGAAAACTACACCAAAGGGACAGTGCGCCGCATAAGTTCGCACTCAGTGAACTATATCTTACTTGGCATTGCCAACACGCGTTTTTTCCCCTGTTTTTATTCGTATTAATTAAACATGAAAAATTATTATTTATAAACAGAATACAAGTAAACGTTCAATTTAAGCAAAAACAAGGTATTTATATATTAACACAAATATAACAAACTTGTGATTCATGGGGTATTTAGGAAACGACCAAGCACGTCATACATTGGGTGATTTCTCAAATGTTTGATTCCAAAAGTGTGAAGAAACCGCGACTAGGCTATAGTCCTGCACATTCTGAGGTTTACTGGAGCCACTGTTCCGCTGAACGTTCTTTTAAAAAAAACGCGCTATGATGTAGTCTGAACTGTGGGCTCTCGAGAAACTTCAAGTACTCAATAAATGGTCTCTCGCAGTGCCCAGCTGGGAGCACACCGAGAAATTAAACATAGCCGTGTTGCATATAGAGTACAGATGAGGCACACCGATTTCTTTGTCTTCTGCGCATATACCCAACATTGACCTACCCCAAACCAGCACAACTGTCAAAGTCACATGGTTAACAGTGATGAACGTGTTTGTTTACACTTAATTTTCAAAAGACAAGCACATTTATAAGAAAAAAAATACTTTTGTCAATTTGACTTTAATTTAATCGCATAAAAAATTGATCAGAATAGGTATGACAACATATCAAAGTTCTTGTTACATAAGCAGTGTTCTAACCTCAAATTCAATACGAGTCGTTTATGACAGTCGTGTTGGCAGCAATGCAGTCCAGTTTTGGGACACGGGGTTTGGTTCCGCGCAGCCGACGAGATCGCTCAGCAAGCGCGCCGATGGACCGTAGTGCTCTATAGGCTGTCGATGGTTAAGTGAGCACTTTTGAAAACAACCATTTAAAAATGTCACTGCCCCTGCATGCACATATTTTAACGGGCACACTGACTGGCATGAGCCCAGTTGAGTTGGTAACGACGGACGGAAACTATTTCCGTATCCTAACGTTGAATTAAAAGTGTTACGTTAACATTCGTGAATACTGAAATTATTTCTTATGCTAGCTGTATTTTTTATTGCGTAGAAGTGTAAGAATTAACCAATTGGTAAAATATTTACTTTTATAATAATTTTACAGATTCACTTCGCCGACGCATGAATTAAGTGATCGGGACAATGGAAATGTTCTTTTTAAAATGTTGGAAGAACACACAATGGGCATACAAGTAGATATGAAGAAGGGCTTTCAAAAATGTCCAGTTTACTGTGAGCAGCCTATACGTGGGAAACATGACAGACGTTGCAGTTGACCGGTGGGTTTTCTCAAGGTACATCTGTTTCCTCCGGCCTTTGCATTCTGCCGCTACTCCATTCCCACCTCACTCCCCTCTTCCCACCTCACTCCCCTCCTCCCTCCATTGGGACTTAAACAACACGTGTTTAGCGCCCTCCCACTTCAGATAATAACTGAATCACGTGTTCGCTACAAATTTACCCACTCCCAATCCCAAAGGAATTTTCGGACTCCTAAGTTAGCCGCTGGTCAGATTTCACTAACCGCGTTTAAACTGCAATTGGGTGAGTGAAGAGATTTGGGCAGCTCTTAACATCGAGATCTTGAAAGCTGATGAGGGTGAGCGAGGTGAGAATGGAAGAGCGTTGGAATGCAAGGGCGGGGGAAACGGGCGATCCCCGAGAAAACTCGCCGACCAGCGGTATCGTCCGGCACGACTTCCACATGCGAAAATCCGGGGGCGATCCCGCCGGGAAACGAACCCGGTCCGAGGCACGTAGTCTAATCACTACACCACCGAGACCCCGTATCAACTGTAAGTTGAAATTGTTATTACTACGGCTGTCTGTGTGCTTTCTCTATGAAAACTGCGTGGTTCGTTTGCTTTTCCCACCGAGCGGCCAAAATATTTATTCAATTTTTTTTTGGCACTTTGAACCTTCGCCGCCTGGACAGTATCGCGTATTTTAGCAAGCGGGGAACAGATAAATGCGCACTCCAAGTAGGATTATTTTGCTCGGAATAAACATGAAAATTAATTTATGTTGTAAATTTGAGAAATTTTACATTGTAAATTAAGGGTGTTGGACTCCAAAAAATTAATTATCTTATTTTTGTACCAAATATTGTTCAACTTGTACACGTATGTAATAACATTTTCCTAGAATAAACTTTTTTTACATTTGATATTTTTGGAATAATTTGATGTCATATTCAATTTTTTTCTGTTTTTCTGCAGCCATAATAACAAATATTAACTAAGTTGTAAAAATGAAAAAATGTACAAAGTAAACTAATGACATGGGATACCGCGTGACATATATGCCAACACCAAATAATAAGCCATATATATATATATATATATATATATATATATATATACATATANCGTTCGTCTTTGGAATTGCTTCCATGCAAGGTGGCTTTCTCCTTGGCCGGCTCGGCTCCCCTCCTGTTTCCTCCCCTCATTTCCCTCCCTTGATTACCCCTCCTCGGTGACTCATCGTAACGTTACCGAGCGTTACACTTTTTCATAAGTGACTCCCAGCCGCAACCTAATTTAAGACGTTGTCACGTCAAAAAAATGAATCTGAGAGCAAATTATTAAAAAAAATATATAAAGCGTAAATATGTTTTTATTCGAGGAAAATGTCTTCACATATAATGTGTACAAGTTGGACAATGTTTGGTACAAAAATAATTATTAATATTATGGGCCCAACACAGTTAAACATTCAATTTATCTCAAGTGAAAGTACCAGAAAACATTAAGTGGAAGACTTGCGTAAAATATTCAATATTTAATAACAACCGCAGTTTCTCCGCGGATTTTTTTCTCCCGGCGTTTCAGACATTGAAGAAGCGTCCAGTTATAGTCCATCCGCGGTTTCTGCGCTCTTCCTGACTCAAACCTTTCAGAAAACTCCTTATGTATGACGTGTTTGGTTGTTTCCGGAATATGTCACGTACCACAAGCTTTTTATACTTGTGCCAACATATTAATAAATTATCATACTTCATTTAATACTAATATGAATGAAAACAGTGAGAAAATAAGTGTGTTGGTAATGCCTAGTAAGACAGTTCTTATGCAAAAAAATTATTACACTGATTGCGTACGAATGCGGTACTTTGTCCCTTTGCTGTAATTTTCTAGACTCTGATAAGCTTTGTTTGCACGAGGCGGAGGAATATCCTAGAGGTAGAACTGTAGCAGGGCTTCAGAAAAGTTGGAAGTGACCGTGAATGGACGATAGCAGTCAAGCTGGCATCTTTTGCGAAATACGTCTGAGAGACGCCGTAAAAAAAAAAAAACAGCGATTAATTATAAAGAGGCGTGATGATGGCCATCTGCGGAGCCCGTCTCCCCTGATTGGTGCTAACCGACTCCTTAACCTCGTTGCGGACCTGGCGACGCGTAACAGGCGTTACGATTGACCCGCGGCACTGGCGAGATGGATGTATGTCGCGACGTGGAGGCGAGAACGTTCTGCAGCCTCGCAGCATTCCGCTGATCAGCCGCGGATATATACTGTTCAAGGGCGCTGATCCTTGGTCTTCTGCGCACGTACCCAACATTCACCTACCGCACACCGACACAACTGTCAAAGTCACATGGTCAACAGTGATCAACGTGTTTGCTCATATATTAATTTTTCAAAAAGACAAGCCTTTTTATATGAATAAAAAACTTTGACCAATTTTAATTTAATCTAATTGCACAAAGAATTGATATGGGGAAGTATAAAAACATCTCAAAGCAATTGTTTATGTATAAACAGTGTCCAAACCCCAAACCCTATCCACGTCGTTTATAATAGTCGTTTTGGCAGTTGAGTTTGGGACCTTCCCCCATTTCCCCTCCACGGCGAGGAAGATGGCAATGAGTGTATCCAACTTGCACAAAAGAAAATTCAAGACAGATCGAACTCAGATCACATAACGAAAAACGTACATAAAATGAACCAGTTTGAACGTATAATTACATACCTACACCGAGAACGATAGAGGCGGCACAAAAGTTGAGAGACGTTCTGTATTTTTTAATATCCACAATGCATAAACGTAACCAAGTACAAAATTGTAATTTAAAAAAAATCCTTTTATAACGCCTGGCACTGGCAATTTATTCTCGAATTCGGTTTTCATATATGGCTTTCCGGGCTAAGCATTTGGCGACTCATATCACCGTCTATTTAAGAAAAAAAAAAATGTAGTTGGTTTTTAACAGGATCTTAGTCTCTCATGTAAGAACCCGAGTATTAAGACGAAAAAAAATTGTAACATTACTACGATATTGCTGCTTTATTAATACGGTTTTTTCCCCCTGTAATTTGTGGATATGCAGAAAAGAAGGGCATTTTGATGTCTGTGTCAAGTCAAAGCTGTAGAGCGAGGCGGGACAATTTTCAAAAAGCAGGACAATCTCGTCAAGACGGTTGGCAATCCTAATTGTAGGAAGAAGAACGATAAGCCAAGAACATCACTACAGCCGAAAAAACTGCTTGATTTATACTATGAATCAAACGGAAGTATTGGTACACTTAAACCAGCGTAAGTGGAGGTTACATTGTGACACTATTATTCAAATTTCCCTTATTTTCACAGAGATTGTTCCAAATTTTCTGTGGTTAAATTGCCAACACTGAATATCTGAAACATCCCATTTACACAGGGGTTATTTGGATACTGTTTTGTGAGTCACAATTTTCTATAATCAAACGTTTTTAATAATCTGAAACTGAAATTACGACAGGAAAATGACGAATTTCTGCATAATATGTGAAGATGAGCCTTAAGAGCGTGAGTTCACAAATGCAATTCAGTTAGATTAAATATACACACGCCATTTGGCAAGTACGTACGAGTCCCCTTTTATTGCTGTTAATCTTCGTATGTAAAGAAGATAAGACGGGAAAACTATCCTTTAACCGAAAAATAACAGCACGACTGTAAAAAAAAACACGAGTGTTTACAAGGTGCCTCTGGGAAACAATACCTGCCAGCACCATACTGTTGTGATATGCCTGCGCGATACGTCGATATATTGACCACGATAAGATATCTTTGTAATATCGAAAACGCAATTTGGTGAATTGTAGAAGTTATTGCCAACCGCGATTTTCGCAACAACGCGATGTTAACGATATTCCCATCAACTGGAGTGGCGATAGTTGTTATCATTGAGCGTGGTCGTTCTGCGTTTACCAAAACCTCAAATAGTCGCAATGGCTTCAAATTACAGAAACCAGTGAAATTGACTCATCTGATTACTGCAGTGGGTGAATTTCACTGATTGTACTCGTGCCAGTAAATCACACCAGGCGATGACGACATTGTCTCTCCAACCCCCCCCCCCCCNCCACGTAAGTCAAGAGAATATGCTCCAGATCACCCTGAATAACGATTACTGTGTTAAAGTGTTCTGGAAGCAATTTTAAAAGAAGTTTTTCATATAATTATTTGTGAAGATCTATCTTTATTCTTATACGCATTTTCATTTCAAGACTGCGGATCTGTCTCTATATGTTATGCCACATGTCACTCAGGTTTTAATCGCACCGAAATGAAACTTGTGGGAAGCAAAAATGTATAAAAAGAGGTGTTATTTCACCTCCGTCTTCCTCAAAGTAAGGTTACTTCTACTCAGGTTCGGAAGATCAATGTTAACAGTTTGGTAACCAAAAATGTTCGCCACTAGGTAAGCGCTAGTGTCGCATGTGTATCAGATTTTTCTTTATTTCCTACGTTTAAAAAAAAAGGGATAACTGCAATAATCATAAACAAAATATAAAATAACTTCGTAAATAAGTAAAATTTTTCTTTTATCATTCACGTAAATTAAAATTTTAATTAAAAGTTAAATTTTTGAAACACTGCGCACTTAAATGCGGAAATTTTCTCTTTTTCCAAAGTGTCCCATAAAAAATATCGTTTTGTTCCTAACCTGAGTAGAATAAACCTTACTCGAGGCACATGGATAAAAATTCCCCCTGTCTAACAGACAAAATGGAAAAGTTACCTCTCAAATCAGAACACAACCAATGTCACTGCCTGAACCTGAAACCTGCCAGTGCGTAAGTCGTATAACATGCTCAAGTACAACCAACTTTTGTTGCACGAACGTTAACGTTGTCATTCTTAATCAGAAGTAAAAAATGATGTCAAAGTCTAAAAATTAAAATAACGCGACAGATCTAACTGTTTCGTTGCAGTATTCTCTATGTCCTGGGGCCGCGGTGGTGTAGTGGTCAGACTTTTAGCCACCCGCCTACGCGAACCGTATTCGATTTCCGGCGGGATCGCTCCCGGATTTTCGCACGTGGGAACCGTGCCGGACGATGCCGCTGGTCGGCGGGTTTTCTCGCGGATCTCCGGTTTCCCCCGCCCTTGCATTCTGACGCTGCTCCATACTCACCTCGTTCAACCCTCGTCGGCTATCAAGACCTCGATATTAAGAGCCGCCCAAATCTCTCCATCTAGCATGTCCTCCTCCACCTCAGAAAGGAAGAACCAGCAAGTCTGTCACTTGTCTTCTGAATATTTACTCACCGTTTATCAAAAAAGAAAAACTACTTCTGAAGAGGGTTGTGCTCAAGATAAACAGAGATAACAGGTGTCGTCAGCACTTCATACAGATAATCATTCTCAGCTTGAGAAGTTTGCGAAGGATGGTATGTACTTTCAGATCCCCGAAGAAATTCCCTGCTGCTTCCAACTGGTGATGTTACTAAAAACGCTACGAGCGGTGTACACTATGCGAGAACATAAACATTGGAGTGGTGATGTTTGGGCGGCTCCGAGCAGCTAAGTTTAGAGAGCCGCTGGGAATGCCACGTGGTGGATATGGAGCCACGCCGAATTGAAACGGCAAGGCAAATAGGAGATCCCCGACAAAGATCCGCCGATCAGAGGCATCGTCCGACACGACTCCCACACACGAAAATCAGAGTGATCCCACCGAGAAAAGAACACACGAATGTGCGCTCACCACACGTCCCGTGACTTAGGGGGAAATGCAAGGGCGTCTAGAAATTTCGTTTAAATTGAGGCTCAAGAATACATACCCAGCCTGTGAAAGCACAGCACATTTCAATCAGTGGCGTACGCTAGTCTTTTTTTTAAGAGGGCAGTCGAAAGTGTAGGATATTTTTTTTGAGGGCGAGGGAATCTAGTTAAGGCCCTTTTCACTTTCAATGTTAAAATTTAGCAGTAATGATGTTCCTCTGGCACTAATTTATTTTTTAACCGAGATGTGTAAGTATGTTTGTACATACGTTCGGTATCCTACAACACTTTATTTAGCAGGCGTAACATTTAAATTACCAACATTGAAATTAAATCTTTACAGATTTTTCTCACGCAAGGCCTGCGAAACACGGAAGTTACTATCCAACCCAAAAATCTACTGCGATAACTATCCACTAATTTTGGTTCTGAGGAGAGGCGATCGCCCCCGATTTCAATCACGATGACACACATGAATATATACACTATGGGGGAGTACAACATAACACCTTCTGTCAGAAGACATAACAAAAACAAACCACAAGAAAAATAACCATCAAAACCCTGGCTCGTATATATTTTTCACCACGTGCAGTCAATTTTGTTTCTCTTATTTATTTGTAACCAAAATCTTAAAACTCGATTTTGAACACACATTTGTAACATCTTGATCTCTTCCTGCAGGCCATTCAGTACTGCATTTTACGAATTTCATTAAGTTTTTTCTATTGATATCTGTTATATTTTGCTCTAAAACATAATAAAACAGAAAACTGACAGCCAGATAAGAGCTCTCCATAAAAGTGAGCTACAAGTACTGGATGTAACGCAACGTTCTCCTCCCTTGTGGTAATTAAAGAAAGGGTGTATTACTCGTTACGTGTAAAATAAAATTTTGACCTCTTATTTTACTCAAGTAATGTAGAAAATATAATAACTTACCATCGCAAGGAAAAACAAAATTTACCAGCCGGATGAGCATTGGCACCACAAATTGATCTTACTGGCAATGTATAGTAATAAAATTCAGGGGTTCGGCGAATGAAATGCAAACATTGGTGGACGGGTAAAAAATCAGTTTGTTCTAGACAGATTATGTACGAATTAGCATATTACTAACAAATTAACATTCGCAACAATTCCATGGTTTCACTTGGATGGAACATGAATAAAGTGATCAGGTCCAGAGCAATGTTATTTTTATGTATGACGGAAGGATACAAAATGAGAAGAAAAATAGATCCTGAGCAGGGCTTTCAAAAGTGCTCAATTAACCATGAACAGCCTATATACTCCTCGATCTCAATAAAATATATGTCCAGATTGCAGAAAGGAATGGTCGCGAGCATTATCAAATGAAACAATTTCTTACAGTTATAATGTCGTAGTCATTTGATGTGATGTCCACAGTCGTGCCTTTGATGTCCTTAGTTCAACACACAAAGCAGTATTACACCGGGCTCGTTTCCCGAAGTACAATCCATGCTGAAATTAGTTTTTTCAGAAGCGATTCATCCACTACTAACACCAAGCCCGCCATTTTATCGAGATAATCTAAAGGCAGACCTGATGATATAGCCACGCTTCTCGACGAATCCATGGTACTGAATTTAGTCAGGGGATGCATTTCTATGACCGGAGATTTCGTTAACTAGTACAAAGCATCTCAGGGGAAGTGCGGTCTATTGTGGCTGTAAACGAGTTTTGAAATGAGTAACATCGGGATGTTGTCAGTGGTCTCACTGGGTACATATACGAGGTAGAGTTCTGAAGGGAACTTGAAGTGATGGTTCGCAATAAAGATTGCTGTATCACGCTGTTATGAGTCTCCTTTGGCACCAAGGCCTCGCACTGTTGACACTGCATACAGTCGCCCATGTCTTTGTCCGTAGATGGTAAGAAAATTGTTGAACCAGCTCTCAGCATCTGCTGATAAAATTGGTGACTTTGGAGCAGCTTTAAGATCCCGCCACCGTGGTTTGTAGAGATATTTAATTGGTTTTTCCTTGTGTATCGAATAATTTTTTATGGATAGCTCATCTCTGTAGCTTTGAAATGGACCGAAGTTTGTAGTGCNTGAGTCTCCTTTGGCACCAAGGCCTCGCACTGTTGACACTGCATACAGTCGCCCATGTCTTTGTCCGTAGATGGTAAGAAAATTGTTGAACCAGCTCTCAGCATCTGCTGATAAAATTGGTGACTTTGGAGCAGCTTTAAGATCCCGCCACCGTGGTTTGTAGAGATATTTAATTGGCTTTTCCTTGTGTATCGAATAATTTTTTATGGATAGCTCATCTCTGTAGCTTTGAAATGGACCGAAGTTTGTAGTGCNTTTTCCTTGTGTATCGAATAATTTTTTATGGATAGCTCATCTCTGTAGCTTTGAAATGGACCGAAGTTTGTAGTGCTGTACCTGACATGATATCTGCGTATGAAGTTTGTTTTCTTCAAAATTAAAGTAGACGATACGCATATCCAGGTATGCGTATTCAGTCACTGCTTCGAGGTCCTAGAAAACGAGAAAAGTTAACTCATATAATAATTACCAGGTTTGCATTTGACAGCAATATTGTAGAGATTCAAATTCAAGAGTTCTATCACAAAAAAAAAAAAAAAAAAAAAAAATAGGGATACCATTTTAAGAGCAGTTGGTGATCGTGTTTAAAATAAATTCTTATGGACAAATCCACGGTCTGAACTTTTGCCGGTTAGGTAGCGTTCTATACTGACATAATTTCGCTAAATCACTCAAACAGCAAGCTAGTCTATGGTCTACAGTTAGGTTCTCATGTTCAGCTGTAGTTGATAGGCACGCACTCTCGTCGAAACCTCTTATCCATCAACCTACTTCCATATCGCAAAACTTGCAACGTGAAAGTGGTACGTCTACACCACGATTCTAATTAGACAAAAGACTGAGTTTAATTTTTTTAAATTAAGTCGGTATCTTGACAGAATATTTGATAAGATTTCGCAATGTACTTGGGGACGTGGTCGGGTAGCAAGCACGTTCTCTTCTGCTTGTCTGCGAGATTCCACGCCCCGAATATCTCGAGTCCGTGATTGTAGACAAGTAGAGCTGGTTTGCGTAAATCTGACACGTACATCTACAGCACACTTTCACAACGAACGTGAAAATTACACGGGATCTAACCAATGCACACTTGGAATATATTTNGTACATCTACAGCACACTTTCACAACGAACGTGAA
This sequence comes from Clitarchus hookeri, assembly GCA_002778355.1. Taxonomy (NCBI): domain Eukaryota; kingdom Metazoa; phylum Arthropoda; class Insecta; order Phasmatodea; family Phasmatidae; genus Clitarchus; species Clitarchus hookeri. The sequence goes on from NQII01005773.1 coordinate 121,597, forward strand.
AATTACACGGGATCTAACCAATGCACACTTGGAATATATTTGAAAAACATCAATTTCAAACATGATTCCGGAGTACGACAAACAGTTAGCTGACAAGAAATGTAATAAGCCTAGCTAAATAAATGTAGACAGGAAACCTGAAACTAGTGCTATTTAGAAACGTAGTTTAAAAATAATATCAATGCACTTTTATGATAAATGAANTTTAATTTTTTTAAATTAAGTCGGTATCTTGACAGAATATTTGATAAGATTTCGCAATGTACTTGGGGACGTGGTCGGGTAGCAAGCACGTTCTCTTCTGCTTGTCTGCGAGATTCCACGCCCCGAATATCTCGAGTCCGTGATTGTAGACAAGTAGAGCTGGTTTGCGTAAATCTGACACGTACATCTACAGCACACTTTCACAACGAACGTGAAAATTACACGGGATCTAACCAATGCACACTTGGAATATATTTTAAAAACATCAATTTCAAACATTATTCCGGAGTACGACAAACAGTTAGCTGACAAGAAATGTAATAAGCCTAGCTAAATAAATGTAGACAGGAAACCTGAAACTAGTACTGTTTAGAAACGTAGTTTAAAAATAATATCAATGCACTTTTATGATAAATGAAAACCTTAAGTTATATGTAATTAAATCACATCAACTGAAATATCAAATACGGTACATTTGCAAGTAGTGTAGAGATTTGGGGGGGCTCTTAGCATCGAGGCCTTGAGAGTCGACGAGGATGAAGTGAGGTGAGCAACGCCGGAGTGCAAGGGCGGGGGCAACGACATATCCCCGAGAAAACCTGCCGACCAGCGGCACCGTCCAGCACGATTCCCACATTCGAAAATCCGGGAGCGACCCCGTCGCGAATCGAGCCCGGTTCGCCTAGGGATGCGAGAAGTATGACCACTACACCACCATAGAGAAGTATGACCACTACACCACCATAGAGAAGTTCCCAACGTGGTGGTGCTCAGCATTCCTTGTATAGGGGAGACTGGGTACGGTTGTGCCAGGTACGAAAGTGACAGTCGAAATATTAGCCAAAGTATACGGATTAGCGAGTTGTGGTAACGGCGAAGGGAGGGGCTTGCATGTCTGAACCCGTGTCACAGTATTGCGTCAGCCGCTGCGCGCTGCGTACGCTAGGAGAGACCCGCATTTGTTTTTGACAGTCAAAAGTAAGTATTTTTGTTCGATTTCGTTTGATAGTTGTTGTTACATATATACAGATTGAGAATTAAGTGTTATTTATCTATATAACATATACATTAGTAAATAAAAAGCAGTGATTACTTTGTTCATAGATTATTTCATTTTGGCATGGTGTTTGTTTTTATGAAAAAAAAGTTCGTTGGGTACGGTTGTGACATTTTTTGTGGGTACGGTTGTGACATAAGTAAAAGTTGTGTTTTATTGTTTTAGATGCCCAGACAACGCTCGCGGAAGACCGAAAGGGGGAGGCAAGACATTACTCAATAGTGTATCTCTGCGACAAGCAGCAGAAATGTTTCAAATTAATCGAATGTCCTTGTTCAGATGTTGATACAGAGATGTTTATTTTTTTGTTAAAGAACACATTGTCGTGTTTTTACTTCAAAGATTTTGAGGTTACGTTTATTAATGCTTTATTTTTAATCTTAAAGAGTTCCTGTAAAGCTAGTTTCTATCTAGAAAGATAATTTTGATATTTATGATGTTAATTAACATTTCTTTTATACTTTGATTATGCATAGTTATGCTAGTTTCTAGGTAAAACAAAAATTTTGAAACTCATTGTAATGTGAAGACTGGTTTTAATAATTACCTATTATGTATATAAATGCNGTTTTAATAATTACCTATTATGTATATAAATGCTATAGTGCCTTATTAGTTATAAGCGATTGAAGAGTTCCTAAACATACTTTTTTCTGTTCTTTTTCTTTTCAAAAGAATGTTATGTAATATTAATGCTAGAGTGTTGCAATAAAAGTGATTTCAGACCATTTCAGAGTATTATTAAACCTGTCACTTTCGACCCCAAGCACTGTCACAACGGCCCCTGGGGTGTGGTCGGTTGTGACATCCCCCCCTTTTTTTTTTAACTTGCTCCTGTATGCAAACCATTATGTTTAGGGATAAAGTTTTAATTAATTATATGTAGGGTTATGTAGAAATTATACGAAAAACAACTTTTCGTTTAGCTAACTGGTATACATNATAATTTTGATATTTATGATGTTAATTAACATTTCTTTTATATTTTGATTATGCATAGTTATGCTAGTTTCTAGGCAAAACAAAAATTTTGAAACTCATTGTAATGTGAAGACTGGTTTTAATAATTACCTATTATGTATATAAATGCTATAGTGCCTTCTTAGTTATAAGTGATTGAAGTGTTCCTAAACATACTTATTTCTGTTCTTTTTCTTTTCAAAAGAATGTTATGTAATATTAATGCTAGAGTGTTGCAATAAAAGTGATTTCAGACCATTTCAGAGTATTACTAAACCTGTCACTTTCGACCCCAAGCACTGTCACAACGGCCCCTGGGGTGTGGTCGGTTGTGACATTCCCCTCCCCCACCTTTTTTTTTTAACTTGCTCCTGTATGCAAACCATTATATTTAGGGATAAGGTTTTAATTAATTATATGTAGGGTTATGTAGAAATTATACGAAAAACAACTTTTCGTTTAGCTAACTGGTATACATACAAAACTATGGCCGATCAAATGCAAAATGGCACAACCGTACCCAGTCTACCCTATTCGCAACCTGATATTTGGTGTTATTTCCATACAACGTATGGGTTTAAAACTTCCTTTGCCGTTTAGGAAGTTTACCAGACTTTTTTGCACTGCACATGCTCGTTGTGCGATTGGTAGCATGCAGTGGAGCAGCGCAAGATGTTGACTTGGGAGCGCCCAATAACGCAAGTCCTCGCGGAGATTAACAAAACGCAGATCCAAGGTTCGCCCCCCCCCCCNTCAAAACCTCTTAAGTTTGTATTGTTAATTCTATTGGCCCACCCGTTAGTTTACACCTCCTGGACAACTCTGAGCCAATAACAAGCACACAATAAAATGCAGACTGAATCACAGGCAACCAATGAACAGTGATATTTGCATTATTTTACATACGAAAATAGAGTAAAGTCTACAGGTAATTGAACTCGCGAATTTTTCAGGTCTCTACATACGACGTACATCATTACTGCAAACCGCTTTTCAGATATTACTAATCAAAAGCCGACACGNTTTTCAGGTCTCTACATACGACGTACATCATTACTGCAAACCGCTTTTCAGATATTACTAATCAAAAGCCGACACGCTCCGCTACCTCACACAACAGATACAGTCCATTCACAGTGACTTCCAACTTTTCTGAAGCCCTGTAAAACTTCTTCTTCCAGGATATCCCTCCGCATCATGCAAACAAAGCTTAATCGAGTATACAAAATTACAGCAAAGGGACATTGCACAGTAATCATGCGCACTCTGTGTAATAATATTTTGCATAAGAATTTTTTCTTACTGCGCATTACCAACAAATCATTTTACTCCCTGTTTTTATTCATTTCAATTACAAATAAAATACTATAATTTGTAGATAAAATATAAGTAAACGTTCAATTTAACCAAAAATTAGATTTTTTATGCTAACAAGAGTATAAAATGGTGGTGATAAATGACATTTTTAGGAAACAAGCAAGATTAAAAAAGTGCGAAAAAACTGCAGACTATAACTACACAGCTACCACATCGAAACGCAACGAAAGATAACTTCACTGTTAACTCCTGTACACAGGCGTTCCGTCCATCTGAACAGCTATGATAAAGACTATCATATTAGCCTGCACGAGTTGTCCCTTATCCCGCTCTGCGCGACACGCAGCAGATAAAGGCCGAACGCCCACCTGGATGGGCGGAATCTGCAACTGCTGACGATCTACGCAGCACGACTGAGGCGTGTAGTGCGTTGCAGAGTGTCGCAGAGCGAGAGCACACGCAGGAAACACCACCACTCCATGACAGTGACCTTCAACCACATTTCCTTCCATTACACTCATTTAAGCAAAATGAGTCTTACAAAAAAAAAACCTTCAAGCAGCAGAGTACAAACAAATAACACAGTCACAATAAATTGCGACAATTCAACCATCCCCTGGTATGAATTGGAATATAAGATAATTAACTCCCAAAATTGTGAGAAATGATTCAACAAACTGTTAGTTTTCTATTCGTTTATCTCCAGGCTTATTTTGTTTCTTTTTTCTCATAAACTGCCCATATCAAAAATACAAGCATTATAAAAATACAAATAGCCAAACAGGCTTTAAAATACGTTGCAATTATGTTTGTCATGAAAATTACATTTAATAATATGCTCCCATAGCAATACGCACTTAGCCCAAATATTATAACATTGCAAAATTACAGAACATAAAAAAAAAATTTCCCTCACAAGAGGTTTCTTAGAAAACACGCTATTCATTAACGGTTAGCTGTAGTCTATTCGCGTTTTCTTCACACGGTTNTTCCCCCCTTCACCTGTATGACTTGTCTGGTTATTTCCTAAATATTCCATTTATCACAAGCCTTTCATATCTGCCGTTAACATAAGAGTATTTTTGGTTCAATTGAAAATTTACTTATATTTTATCTGTAAATTAGAATATTTTATTTATAATTAATTTAAATAAAACAAAGATAAACCAAGAGTATGCACGAATGCGGTGCGCAGTCCCTTCGGTGTAATTTCCTAGACTCGGTTAAGCTTTGTTTGCATGAGGCGGAGGAATATCCTGGAAGTAGAACTTGGGCAGGGCTTCAGAAAAGTTGGAAGTAACCGTGAATTGACTATATTTTGTAGTGGTATCTGAACAACAAACGTATTCAAGAAACGTTTCGTATCCAAAGTTCTCATTTTCGAGTACAAAGATTTGTTTTACGTGGAAATGGCTAAAACGGATGTTTTCAGTACCAGTTTAAGCTGATATATTATTTTCTTCACAGAAAATTCAGAGCTGTCTTCAGACACGCATCATACTTGTAACTTTATTAGCGTGACATAGGTATATATAGTCGCCGCTTAAAATCACATTCAGATGAGTCGCCGACGGAAAGACAGCACGCGAGTTGAGCGTCTTGCAGGCAGAGGCGATGAAGCAAGTGGTAAATGAGCAAGAGTCGGCCTTACAACTCGAGCTTTTCGAGGCCTGGAACGCGCAAAATAGCTGCAGCCAGGCGAAAACCCTTATCACAAAGCTTTCACCTTAATATTTGTAGATTTATAAGTTTTCGAATGCATTTTATTAACCCCTTAACATATTATCCCGAGTATACTCGTTCAAGTCTGACGTGTTGCAGAGTAGGTGGAATCATGGTCGGTGCTGTGCAAGTCTAGAGGCTGGCACCAATACGGACAGCGCCTTTCCCTGAGCAAAGCTATTGGTTGCTGCTCACACACCAACTGTTTCATAATTGGTTTCTTCTTGTGCCGTGGATCCCCTGAAAGCCTTTCCATAGGTTCTGACGTGTAAATTGTTAATAAGAAATTTGTAAGTACTTTGCACAACATAAAGTTCTTCTTTTGCAACACCTTAAATGAAAAATTAATGTGTACGTTAAGGGGTTAATAAGGGAAGATACAGTCCAAAGCACTGTAGGGTCGTCCAGCTTCTTTGATTGGCTAGAAAATGTTCTGGCCCGTGTTAACCGTTTGCGCACGAATCACGGAGGTTCAGTGTCGGAGTTACTTAGTCCTGAGTGGCTTGGTCAAAGACGGACACGGCACCAGCAGCCAATGGAGGTATAACAACAGCTGAGGTGTGTATATAGTATTGAAGTCTACTGTGTGCTCCGATTTTTACGCGGAAAGTCACTGGCCCTACTTATAACTAGAGACCTGCAAAATTAGCGTTATTATTTGGCGTCACGCTAGACTGCACAGTCGTGTAGCTCCTAAGAGACAGTGCTGTTAGTTCATTAACTGCTGTCAGGGTGTGAAACCATTCCCCTTCCGGCAAGACTGCACATGATCTAGACACACCACTGTGAAGGGTATTGCTATCACTGGCTACAAGTTTTACAGGAAGTGTAGAATGAAGCGCCGTCCAATGATAAACGCAGTACAAACTTACACGTGCTTCGAATATAACTTGACCCGAATTTCGCGAAAATATTTCCACACATACTTATTATTTTGCTTATCGGTGGCGTGATTATGTGAGAAGACATTTTCTTAGTTGACTGAACAATCGGAATTAGGTTACTCCGATACTGTACGTCTGTGATTCGCGGGAAGACACCTAAGACTGTTAACACCTAGATCATCCAATCACAAAAGTGGATCTGAGCTTAACTGTTATGAAATATAAAACGGTCGTGAAAATCGCGTGTCCCTATTTACGACGCTACGCCACAGTAGCGTGCAGGTATGTGTGGTAATTAATTATACCTCTCCCGTGAAGCAGGACTGCAACTGAACGGAAACGGCAGACACTTGCGTGAGAGAGGAAGCTCATGGACTGCGGTGCAAAGGGGAGACAATTAGTGTCGGTAACTTAATAACGTGAGACGACTGTCGTTAATTACGCAGGTGAATAAAAACATTCCCACAAATACAGATAACGTGTCCATGCTGGTCCTTGAAACTGCATTGCAACAAAGTGAATATAATGGGCGCGAAAGAAACTGCAATCACTGCACAGCTATAGTCGGTTCATGACTGGAAGAGACTTTCTTGAAGCCCTGCTAAAGATCTACTTTCAAGCCCATTTCGTATCCTTCTGCCAAAGGGTAAACAAACATTGCCATGTGGCAGTCACATGGCAATGTTTACAAGCAATGTTTACATTCCACTGTGTGTGTGTGTGTACATGTGTTCGTACATGCACATACCCATCATAAAATTAATGTATATATTAGTAATTGATATTCCACAAGCGTAAAGTTTTTAATCTTGAGAATTTCATACAAAAGAATATGTGATGCAAGCGAAAAACATTTCATTACATAAACCCAAAATGTGAGTATTAAAAATTAGATGTTTCGTGTGCGTGCGTGCGTGTGTGTGTCTCTATCTCTCTCTCTCTGTCTCTCTCTCTCTCTCTCTCTCTCTCTGTATAGGTTTGATTTTGACTGGGGGATTGGGTGTGACTGGGGGACNATTGCGACAATTCAACCATCCCCTGGTATGAATTGGAATATAAGATAATTAACTCCCAAAATTGTGAGAAATGATGCAACAAACTGTTAGTTTTCTATTCGTTTATCTCCAGGTTTATTTAGTTTTTTTTTCTTTTTTCTCATAAACTGCCCATATCAAAAATACAAGCATTATAAAAATACAAATAGCCAAACAGGCTTTAAAATACGTTGCAATTATGTTTGTCATGAAAATTACATTTAATAATGGGCTCCCATAGCAATACGCACTTAGCCCAAATATTGTAACATTGCAAAATTACAGAATATTAAAAAAAAAATTTCCGTCACAAGAGGTTTCTTAGAAAACACGCTATTCATTAACGGTTAGCTGTAGTCTATTCGCGTTTTCTTCACACGGTTTGAACCTAACATTGGA
>NQII01005773.1:129232-147587 GCA_002778355.1 Clitarchus hookeri
CCCCCTTCCACCGTAACACTTGTCTGGTTATTTCCTAAATATTCCATTTATCACACGCCTTTCATATCTGCCGTTAACATAAGAGTACCTTATTTTTGATTCAATTGAAAATTTACTTATATTTTATCTCTAAATTATAATATTTTATTTATAATTAATTTAAATAAAACAAAGATAAACCAAGAGTATGCACGAATGTGGTGCGCGGTCCCTTCGGTGTAATTTCCTAGACTCGGTTAAGCTTTGTTTGCATGAGGCGGAGGAATATCCTGGAAGTAGAACTTGCGCAGGGCTTCAGAAAAGTTGGAAGTAACCGTGAATTGATTATATTTTGTAGTGGTATCTGAACAAAAAACGTATTCAAGAAACGTTTCGTATCCAAAGTTCTCATTTTCGAGTACAAAGATTTGTTTTACGTGGAAATGGCTAAAACGGATGTTTTCAGTACCAGTTTAAGCTGATGTATTAATTTTCTTCACAGAAACTTCAGAGCTGTCTTCAGACACGCATCATACTTGTAACTTTATTAGCGTGACATAAGTATATATAGTCGCCAACGGAAAGACAGCACGCCAGTAGGACGTCTTGCAGGTAGAGGCGGTGAAGCAAGTGGTAAATGAGCAAGAGTCGGCCTTACAACTCGAGTTTTTCGAGGCCTGGAACGCGCAAAATAGCTGCAGCCAGGCGAAAACCCTTCTCACAAAGCTTTCACCTTAATATTTGTAGATTTATAAGTTTTCGAATGCATTTTATTAACCCCTTAACATTTATCCGGAGTATACTCGTTCACGTCTGAAGTGTTGAAGAGTAGGTGGAATGATGGTCGGTGCTGTGCAAGTAGCTAGCACCAATACGGACAGCGCCTTTCCCTGAGCAATGCTATTGGTTGCTGCTCACACACCGGATGTTTTATAATTGGTTTCTTCTTGTGCCGTGGATCCCCTGAAAGTCTTTCCATAGGTTCTAACGTGTAAATTGTTAATAAGAAATTTGTAAGTACTTTGCACAACATAAAGTTCTTCTTTTGCAACACCTTAAACGAAAAATTAATGTGTAAGTTAAGGGGTTAATAAGGAAACACGGGGTGTCTGGACGTCTTATAATTAAGGCCACCTCTTTTTCGCAAAAAGATTCCACGACTAGTTGTACTCCAAAACAATTTAGTTCAGAACCAGTTTCTTGGTTGGATGACTTAAACTCGTAAGCGTCTTAACTGTCTGCCAGCCAATCACGGACGTTAAGTGGAAGGGTGACTTTATTATACAGTAATTGGCTCAGCCGAGAATAAAATGTATTCTCGCTCAGACATGCGGCGAATAGCGACAGGAAATTTGCAAGCACGCACGTAACAAGTTGAAGTTTAGCTTGTGCTTAAATCTTCTCACGAAAAACAGTTGGCCCTACTTATAACTTGGGGCAGTGATATTTCGCGAAAAGATTTCGAGACAAGATACAGTCCAAAGCACTGTATGGTCGTCCAGCTTCTTTGATTGGCTTCAAATTGTTCTGGTCCGTGTTAACCGTTTGCGCACGAATCACGAAGGTTCAGTGTCGGAGTTACTTGGTCCTGAGTGGCTTGGTCGAAGACGGACACGGCACCAGCAGCCAATGGAGGTATAACAAGAGCTGAGGTGTGTATATATTATTGAAGTCTACTGTGTGCTCCGATTTTTACGCGAAAAGTAACTGGTTCTACTTATAACCAAGAGACCTGCAAAATTAGCGTTATTATTTGGCGTCACGCTAGACTGCACAGTCGTGTAGCTCCTAAGAGACAGTGCTGTTAGTTCATTAACTGCTGTCAGGGTGTGAAACCATTCCCCTTCCGGCAAGACTGCACATGATCTAGACACACCACTGTGAAGGGTATTGCTATCACTGGCTACAAGTTTTACAGGAAGTGTAGAATGAAGCGCCGTCCAATGATAAACGCAGTGCAAACTTACACGTGCTTCGAATATAACTTGTCCCCAAAAGATAACGCGAAATTTGCAGGTCTCTGCTTACAACTAGGAACACCCGAATTTCGCGAAAATATTTCCACACATACTTAGTATTCTGCTTATCGGTGGCGTGTCTATGTGAGAAGACATTTTCTTAGTTGACTGAACAATCGGAATTAGGTTACTCCGATACTCTACGTATGTGATTCGCGGGAAGACACCTAAGACTGTTAACACCTAGATCATCCAATCACAAAAGTGGATCTGAGCTTAACTGTTATGAAATATAAAACGGTCGTGAAAATCGCGTGTCCCTATTTACGACGCTACGCCACAGTAGCGTGCAGGTATGTGTGGTAATTAATTATACCTCTCCCGTGAAGCAGGACTGCAACTGAACGGAAACGGCAGACACTTGCGTGAGAGAGGAAGCTCATGGACTGCGGTGCAAAGGGGAGACAATTAGTGTCGGTAACTTAATAACGTGAGACGACTGTCGTTAATTACGCAGGTGAATAAAAACATTCCCACAAATACAGATAACGTGTTCATGCTGGTCCTTGAAACTGCATTGCAACAAAGTGAATAAAATGGGCGCGAAAGAAACTGCAATCACTGCACAGCTATAATGTATTATGTACCTATCCTTGAAGGAACCCATGAGAGGCAAAGCACGCTTGCATAATGTAACAGTCGCTTACATAAGGCAGGCAGTATATAGTTCAAAACATTCTCCTGCACAATGTCGTAACTATGCATTAATGTCCAGAAATGAAAAATACAAACTTAGAAACCACGAGTGTCTTAACAGATACATTCTCTTCCTTCAGAGAGCCCTGCGGAAATCGTTGGATTCATCTAACGGGAGGCAATATTTTTTTGTGGTCGAGCTAGTGCGTCAACTACGGATCACATGTGGTAGCGGGTTCGAATCCCTAGCAAGCAGGGCGTGTATGTGCTGTTTTTAACCTTGCGATAGGTTAATTGACCATGTAGGCCAGCTCTCGCTTAACCTACCGGCGACACAGAATTCAAACAGCCCGCTTATATGATCCATACCGTATAAGAAGGCCACTTTCTGACAGTCAGAGAGTGGCAACTTAACGTTTACGAAACAAACAAAGCGCCATTTACAAAATCCTGTATCAGCTGATGCACGAACGAACAAAAGTTAAAATTACGTTGGCTATTCTGAGTGCACTGCCGATGCACATCAGAAAAGCAGAAAATACGCGGATAAGAAAGAGTTCGTAGATTTATTAATACATTTTATTTTACGAGGTCACAAAACAATGGTTGTTAGTGTTAAAAACTAAACTTCGTGATAATGTAGTTATGTTTAGGTGATCAAAATGAAATGTACAATATAACGATACGACGTTGAAAAGTTTTCTGAAGTTGTGCTAACTTCAGAAAGCTTTTTCAATTCGTATCATCCATCTCAAACCTTGCTTTCAACACGTCCATGATATAAATTCCAAAAGCATACAGAAATATTGCATACTATTGTTGAATTATTTTTTCTAATAATTTGACGAAACAACACGAATTTTAAATATATTTCCAGCCCGTAACATTAGAATTATCAACTTTAAAAAATACGCTATCTTTTGACCGTTAAGAGAGTTACTCAAAACTTCGTCGTGACGTGCTGCGCGCTATCTATCAGATATTCTGCGGGCTATTACCACCCAGAAATGAACCTCTTTCCTGCGCGATATATTACAAATTTACAAACATATGCCAATAGTTATATTTTTCCACGAGNGACGTTAATGCCCGTCGTATATTCGTGTTCTGCATCATTAGTGGAGTGGAAATATACCATTTTCCGTGAAATAATAATTTTTTTTACAGAAAAGCCCCCTAAACTTAATAATTAACCAAATAAAACGTTAAAAAGACACGTTCACAACGTTCGACGATGTTATCAAGTTATTAACAAATTTTCTATATGTTCTTGTAAACACATTTCGTAGGCCAACATAATTGACCTTAGCACACACAACTTGCAAACGCAATGGTTAATACTACATATATTTTAACATACCTTAGAACTGTGGATCTGAAGCGTTTCAACATTTCTGCCGCTCTTTCCGCGACGTTGCAGGGTTTCATTTCCCCTCGCCTAATTAGGGAATACAACGATTCGGTGAGGTTAATGATGTCCTGTTGGCGTTGGTGACTTATCTTTTATTCACCTTGCTAGAACTCATGACTGCACACAAAAACTACCGCAACATATAACGTAAAATACAATAAATAAAATTTTAAGCAAACCTGAAATAAATTTAAAAAATATTAAACACGTGAGAACGCACTACGAGTAATCTCTTATACAGGTATCAGAAACGAAAGAAATCGGCACAACGAGAAATAATAAAGAAAGGATATTAATAAAAAAAATATAAAAACCAATTATTATTGAATTATTATTGGTTAAACAAGATAATCGCGCCAATTCTCTGGCACGTGTATCGACCACATCTCGCCAACAACACACGGAACGAAGGTTTGTAAACAAATGGCCGCTCTACTTTCACCTTGAGCGTGATCTTGTGAGTATGCAAGAAACATTGAAATCAAAGTACGTTAGCATCACGTCATTAATAATTGGCATAATAAGATACAAGTCTTTTCGAAACCCATTTGTAAGCGATAAATTAACAATTACGTTAAAACTTTAGAACTATTTCCTCTCTTTGTGCTGGCAACCTAACGGCATAACTGTATCCGCGCTCGCCGCTGTTTGTAATGTTATATGCATGTAGCTAACGGCTAGGGTGTTTTTTCAAATGTTGATTTTCAAAAGTTTCTTCCCGTCGTGAACCGACTATATAATGTATTATGTACCTATCCTTGAAGGAACCCATGAGAGGCAAAGCACGCTTGCATAATGTAACAGTCGCTTACATAAGGCAGGCAGTATATAGTTCAAAACATTCTCCTGCACAATGTCGTAACTATGCATTAATGTCCAGAAATGAAAAATACAAACTTAGAAACCACGAATGTCTTAACAGATACATTCTCTTCCTTCAGAGAGCCCTGCGGAAATCGTTGGATTCATCTAACGGGAGGAAATATTTTTTTGTGGTCGAGCTAGCGCGTCAACTACGGATCACATGTGGTAGCGGGTTCGAATCCCTAGCAAGCAGGGCGTGTATGTGCTGTTTTTAACCTTGCGATAGGTTAATTGACCATGTAGGCCAGCTCTCGCTTAACCTACCGGCGACACAGAATACTTGGTGATACAGAAGTCAAACAGCCCGCTTATACCGCGAACTGCAGCTGCATGCGCCTGCGAAACAGCCTGCCTCTGGAAAGGGGAGAGGGGAACACGTCACACCGCTGGCGCTGTACAAACCAATCTGATAACATCGCTCTCTACTACCGCGCTGTTCAATACCGCGCTGCGTAACTGACGTTTTGTTAGCATCATAAATCTTTCTAGTTTTATTTCGCAGTGTTGTCACTGAGATTTTCTAGCAAAACGATTATTACAAAGGTGTTGCATACTACTTGTAGATAAATGGAACAAGGCGCGAGTCACAAAAGGACAGACAGATTGATATAGGCTGCTCACGGTAAAATGAGCACTTTTGAAAGCCCTGCTTCAGCTCTACTTGTATGCGCATTGTGTAGTCTTACACAATATATAAAATTAACATTGCCATTGGCCTCATCACTTTATTCATGCGTCGGTCAAGTTAAACTGTGAAAAAGTAAACATTTTACAAATCCGCTTATTTTTACACTTTGATGCATTAAAAAAACAGAAAGCGAAAGAAATAATTTAAGTTATAACAAATGTTTGCCTAACACATTTTATTAGACGTTAAGATATGGAACTACTTTCCTTCCATNAGAAATAATTTAAGTTATAACAAATGTTTGCCTAACACATTTTATTAGACGTTAAGATATGGAACTACTTTCCTTCTATCATTACCAACTTTACTGGGCGCATGTCACTCAGTGCGCCCGTTAAAATATATGCAGGTAGGAGCAGTGACTTTTTCTAAGGTTGATTTCAAAAGTGCTCACTTTATCGTGAGCAGCCTTCAGCACAGAGTACTTAAGAAGACAGAGGTGAAATTGTGACTGTACTGCGAACTCCAGCCACACTCCAGTCAGCAATATGGCGGAACGTTGTTCACCAATCAGCTCCTCGAGACTAACTTGCCAGACGGCAGCCCGACCAATAAGGAATAATACTCCGTAAAGTGCAATAGCCAATCAGACCCGAGGCCCGTTTCCACAACTTCATGCGGCCAATGAGCTTCCAACAAAGGAACAGCCAAGCTATTTCTTTCTGCTTACTTGCCTATTCTGTGGCAATAGCTTGTACTGGTGAGCTTGAACACGACATCCGCAGAAATATACCGAGATGTTCGCAGTGTGTCGCCGATCACAAATAGAAACATCCTGCATGTAATGAATACTAGTTAAAAAATTCTTACATTTAAGATAAAAAAAATATACTAAGAAAAAATCATCGTGTGCCTGTGGATAAATAAAATTTCCGTATGTTTGTGTAAAAAAAAAAAACAATTTTTTTTTCCCAACCAAGCACCCTAAGTTTGTTTTGGCAGACCTGTTAAGGGCACTTCCTTACGACTGGCAGCTACGCAATTTAAAGAGGAAATCCCATGTTAAAGGAAATTTAGCATCAGTGCGTTGATTTTAAAGATAGGCGTTTAAAAAAAAAAGTATTCTTCACGAATTTTTTAGAAGTTCCCTACAGCAGAGATGTTTCCTGTTTGCAAGGAATTTCTGAAATGTATGTTTTACAGAAAAAGTACATATTGCCTATCCATATTTAAAATATACGCTCGTAGGGATCTTCTCCTTAAAAATTCGCGAAGAATACGTTTTGTTTGAAATGCCTATCTTTGAAATAAACGCACCTAGGCGAAATTTCCTTAACATGGGATTTCCTTCTTAAATCTCGCAGCTGCCAGCGGGTAAGCACTGCCCTTATGTGGTGAATGAGATACTACGTAAATAATAAGACAGGGGAAGGGGGAAATCGACAACAAGATATGTTCTATTCCGGTTCTTAAACACACTCAATAAGCATAACCAGTATTAACGATTACGTCTGTAAGAAAAAATCCTCGTATGGACGATGCATAATGGTTTCTGTCGTCGGGGAACCCTTCATAAGAACTCCAATCCGAGAACATCCTGGACCCTAGCCAAGGTCACTGATAAGANTGTCGTCGGGGAACCCTTCATAAGAACTCCAATCCGAGAACATCCTGGACCCTAGCCAAGGTCACTGATAAGATATGTAAACTGGACTCCGCTCGGGCGTGAACTTACAGTCATTTGGTGCAGCCATAAATATCCGAGGCAGTGACAGAAATATTATCACTACGGACCAACAATTATATCATTAGAAGTAAGAAAATGTGGTAGTAAAGTAAAACTTTGCACACGGGCCCTTATTAAATACGCTATCGATGTATGCAATACAAACCTTAACCTAATTGTGGCTACATATTTTTACGAAAGGATTAATCGTGGAACTGGCCATTCTCCAGTAGCTTAAATCTTTCGATTCCCCTGTCACGCAAAATAGGTTGAGTAATGAAATGGCGCAGCGGTTCCTCTGACGCAGGCGAACCCGCTCTCTGATTGCTGCGTGAGGCTCGTGATGTGCGCCTTGCGTCTGATCAGCTGTTGCGTTCTGCGAAATATTACCTATAGGCTGTTCACGGTAAAGTGAGCACTTCTGAAAGCCCTCTCATTTGGAATAATTGTCAATAAACGTATTTTATTTTGGCCTTAGACTTCCGAGTGCGGTGGAATATGCACACTGTGTTTGTTATTCACATGGCAATATTTATTTAAAAAAGGTGGATAAAGGCTAAAAATTGGCTGGGAAAAAAGTCACTGGGGCCTCAAAAGTGCTCACTTTACAGTGAACAGCCTATAACATGTTTTTTTTTAATATTTAGTTTCTCAACAGACCCACACTTTTATTTAAATAAAATGTGTTGACTAACTTCAGTGATGTATTCTAGTAGCATTAGAACTAGGTCGGAGAAAGTTTAAAAACGTTTAAACTTCCATTATCAGTGGCCTAGGGGCAAGTGGTTGGCGTAGCGGCTGCAGAACACACGCCTCCTACCAAGGCGAACCGGGTTCGATTCCCGGCGGGGTCGCTCCCGGATTTCCGCACGTGGAAGTCGTGCAGGACGATGCCGCTGGTTTGCTGGTTTCCCCCCTTCCTTGCATTCCGGCGCTGCTCCATACTCACCTCGCTTCACCGTCGTCGGCTTACAAGACCAGCGGGATCTAGAGCCGCCCAAACCTCTCCCCTCCTACAGTATTCTAACCTCTTCTATTCAAATCTGTTTTGACGGTGCTATTGACAAAAGAAAAGTCCAATGTTGGAACAAAGGTTGAGAGTTGAAATGTTTTGGCCGACGCTTAAGGCCATGATCCACGGTAATTTTTTTATTTCATTATCTGAAAGATATTTATACAAGGACCACATAAATGTNTTGGCCGACGCTTAAGGCCATGATCCACGGTAATTTTTTTATTTCATTATCTGAAAGATATTTATACAAGGACCACATAAATGTAAACATTCGTAGTCAAATGATTATCATTTTCAAAATATCGCGCCGAAAAGTCGAGAATTTCGGAATATGGGACCCCGAGTTTCTACGCTCCTAATTAACTTTGCCAAATAAAGCACATGTCATGTGATCTATACAACATAATTAAGTATTTATGTCAAAGATATTTAACAATGGGTATTCGGGCACTGGTATCCTGAATATATTTTCAAATAGGTATTGATGTTTTTTCCAACACATTTTTTTTTTTTTCGTCCAAGAGAAACCAATAAATATTAACGTTATTTTCTTTCAGATGAATAGAACGAAACTAAAATGTCGCTAAAATAAATGTTTTATACAGTTACTAACGGCAGTTAAATATTTCCTTTTGTCGTTACATTGGGGAGAAAGTCGGGAGATTAACGCGTCTCCTGCGAAATGTGGGATACATGACAAAGTTATACCAATTTTTCTCTTTATCAGTTTATTGAAATAAATATAGCAATATTATCCCAACTTACTAAAGCTTACAAACCTACGAACAAAGAGTCATCAGAAATAACGTTCGAAATTCACTGCAACAAGTGGTCCGTTTGTGACTTGAGCTTTCAGGAAACGCCACCTGCATTTCGTCATTGTTCAATTTATTGCCAATAAAAATACACCAGCCAACTGCACTACCACTAGTATTTCACTCCTCTTTCATTTCGCTTCCGTTGTTTACAATTCAGTCTGCTCTTGAAATATGACACATATCAAAGAAAACCGTAACACAGAATACAGTGAAATCCTGCGGTCTACGTCAGCAAACCAGTTTCACCGGTTTGTTTTCGATAAATTCAGCAAATCCAAGTCACTCATTGTTAAGGCACTTCACTGAACCGCCAATCGTGAGATGCAACAACCGCCAAAACCAAATCACAAGTTAACTGCGTTTCGTTACGACAGTTAAGCTGAATCAGTATTTGAACTGCTGATTCAGTTAACTTCAAATTCAGTTGTTTTGTTTCTTCTGGCTGGTAAATATGTGAAACGCCGTAGACGCGACCCAGAGCGGTCANGTATTTGAACTGCTGATTCAGTTAACTTCAAATTCAGTTGTTTTGTTTCTTCTGGCTGGTAAATATGTGAAACGCCGTAGACACGACCCAGAGCGGTCAAATGCGCTACAACACTACGTAAATTACAGGCGGACCTGTGGAACCCCGAATTAATGCAGTAATAACGGAGGCTTTCTCACGTTATGCAGTGAATCGTGTCTCACGAAATGGGGATAATAAACCGTAATTATGTTCGTTTTTCGCTATTAGATTAAGATTGCTTCTGAAAGCCTGGGAGCTTGTTGTGAAGCTGAAGTCAGCAAAGGGTTCGCACGAGGTGTGAGGTGTGGTTTTATTGGCTGTCCCAACGTGTGTAATGAACGATATGTTTTCAAAACAACGGATATTATTTCACAACGGTAAGATGTTCACGCCATAGTCAACTTAGCCTTATAAATAAAACCCCCCATGTAACTTCCTCTTCTAGAAATGCATTGCTGACTTTTATTAGCTCGCTTCTTCACTGCGCTATGGACAGTTTACAGATGCTTTATTATAGTTGAGAAGGTTACAAATAGACAAACAATGAAAACTGAAAACAAAAAACCACCCTTCAAATAAAACAAAAGCAAACAAGCGTTTACGGGGGAGGAGACGAGTCTCTCTCACTCTCTGTATTTTCACAGCCAGGCAGGCTTGTGTTATTGGTACTATATATAGGCTTTCCAAGGTAAAGTAAGCACTTTTTGACTCCATAGTTACTTTTTTATTTCTGCCAATTTTTATCATTTAACCATATTTTAAAATAAATATTGCCATGCAAGTAATAAACAGTGTGTAGATTCCATCGCACTCGGAAGTCAACGTCTAAGGTTAAAATAAAATTAATTTATTTACTGTTATTCCAAATGAGAGGGCTTTCAAAAGTGCTCACTTTACAGAGAATAGCCTATATAGGTTGCTCACGGTTAACCGAGCACTTCTGAATTCAAACTTTGAAAAATGACATTGCCCCTACCTTAATGTATTTTAACGGGCACACTCACTGGCATCAATGTTAATTTTCCATACGGTGGAAGAATACACAATGAACCTTAGATCTTAAGAAGGGTTTTCAAACAAAAGTGTTCAGTTTACCGTGAACAGCCTTCGGAAACGTTCAGGAAAAGCTAATTACACAGGCAGGGAAGAAGAGTACTCACGTTACGTCCCTGGAGACGGTGCGCAGCGCGACGTAGAACCAGCGGTAGCCGCCGCCGGCGGCAAGATAGGCGACGATGGCTACCAGCACGAGCTGCAGTAGGAACATCCAGCCCATGAAATGCCAGACTAGCGCGCCCAGGCCGCCCAGTACGGCTGCGAGCAGCATGGCGACCACCAGCCTTCGCAACACCTTCCTCGCGGAGACGGGACAACAACGCCTACTGCCCGGGTGGCAGGGCGCCATGCCTCTCCCCAGCTCTGCGTCCACCACCGCTTCGACCTGTGGACATGCAGAGCCATCTGTAAGCGGCGGCGCAAACTTGCCACGCGCTTGCAGCGCTATCTGTCCTCTACTACTCCAATCCACCGTGGACAAGCAGTGCCATCTCTGGTTCGCTACTTCAACTACGCTAGACGTCCAGTACACAAGAGCCGCCTGCCGTTGCTGATGAGCTCTGATCACTGATGTTACATCGTGTCAGTTAGTCTATTCGCGATTTCTTCACACCTTTGAAATTATACCTTTGAAAAATAACCCCATGTGTCACGTGTTTAGTTATTTTCTAAATATGCCATGTATCACAAGCGTTTTATACCACTGTTAACATGAAGAGATCTTATTTTTAATTAAATTGAAGTTCTATCTGTATTTTATTTATAAATAATAATGTTTCATTTATAATAAATATGGATAAAAACAGTGAGAAAACAATGTGTGTTGGTAGCACCTAGTAAGAAATAGTTTTCATGCAAAATATTATTACAACTGAGTGCGCACGAATTTGGCGCGTCGTCCTTTGGTGTAATTTTCTAGACTTAGTAAAGCTTAGTTTGCACGAGGCGGAGGAATATCCTGGAAGTAGAACTTTAGCAAGGATTCAGAAAAGTGTGAAGTAACCGCGACTGGATTTATAGTCAGCAGTAAACAGTAAATATTTTGTTCGTCAGTAACTTCGTCATTTCGGAACGCTCGGCGGTGGTATTCATTAAAATTAAATAAAAGGAATTAAATTATCATTTTAAGCATTATCTAATGACTATCTTGAGTTAAAAGAAGTCTAATGCATTCAAAAACATAATTGTTTGGCAACAGAAAGGCAATTCTTTTAAACAGCATATAACTCTGTTTTGAGTTTATTTTTATACTGCTTTTGTTCGGAATTTCAGCAAGAAGTATATTGTATTTAATGATCCTGCCACATGCACATTTGAAATATCTCGGAAAACCTACAATTTGAATCGCCCGCCAAAACCGTGTTTCACTGACACAGTATAACCTCACAGTATCTATAAACTCAGCGTTTTCAGTATTCAATATAGCCTCGCGCAGGATGCCGTCCAGCGGCACGCGGAATCGAGTGCCAGTGATCATCAGTGCTCGTAAGTAGTATCGCAACAATAGCTGACGTTACTGAAATTCCTGGCAAGTGAAATCAGTGAGTAACGGAAGGCGGCCCAGAACAACTTGTTACCGCAACGACATAATTGTTTCGTACAACTATACTTTTTCACCTATTTGGGTGTCAAACATTTTTATTATTAATTGTTTATGTGAGTCAATTTTTGTATGGATTGTGAAACACGATTTAAAATGTGTTGAACGGTTCGTGTGCACCGGGCCTAATTTGACAAAGTCTGTAACACACAAGTTGTAGCAGAAAACATAAGAAAAATTTGCCACTTTTATTTATTTAAAAATGATGAAACAAACTGGCAAGTGTGTGGCGCTGTTATTATTTTCTATATTTAGTTTAGCTATAGCCAACTCCAAAAATGTGTTAAAGTGTTAGGGTCTATAAAAAAGAAAACTTGTTATAATGTCTAGTTCCAAAGTTTTTATTTGCGTTAAAACCACAGACTCGCCTCACCATCACCACAAAACCTCTGAAGATTTTTGTATTAATTTTGTTTCTTCAACTTTCGTTCCCCCTCTGCCGGTCGCCTTAAAGAACCCGTTGGTAATTGACATTGCGCAGTAAAATGGTTCTATAATTTTTTTTTTTTTTTAATGGAAATGGCTGGATCAGGCATTTTGACGATTATTCAGTATGTAAACGCCTGTGCAGCATATTCAAAGTTGTCGACGGACATGCAGTACACTTTTCTTTTTATTATTACAAAAAGCCGGTGCAGTGCCTTGCGCATAGAGGCGATGAGGCATGTGGTATATCCTGCGTTTTTACGTCTCGGAAACGAAAAATACTTCCAGCCAGGTGAAACCCTTAAATTTCCAAGATGATACACAGTCAATTTTTTTTATGAACTTAGTTTAATTTTTATTTAAACATAATTTTTGAACTCGCATACTGCTGCTGTGGAGCCATGCAATCCAGCACAGAAAGGAATATAAATAATTTCGTGTATTATTTTCACTCTAAACTAAATGCTAATTTTTTTTTTTTTGTTATAAATATTTGCTGCGCAACGAAATTAATTCCTTTTGATTGTTAAATATTCTTGGATCTTTATTCATGTACTGAAACAAATTAAATATTTCCATAAACTTATATCGTTTAGTTATTCGTTTTATATTCGAAAATAACAGTTTTTGATGTGCATGATTCTAACTGGTTGAACTCGTCAAACATCGAAGAAAGTTTAGAACTACATATTCCAGTATACTAACAGTTTGATGTAAACTGGAGCCATCCAACTTTTTGAAACAAATATGGTGGCATTCATGACGTTTGGGTGACGTCACATCCTTCCAACTTTCTTTGATCAAACTTATTGAAAGAGGTTTGATTGAAAAAACTTGAGAGTGTGACAAGGACTTTACACCCGCCCGGCCCGCCTACAGTAGTTGTTATTTTCCGTATTCGAGTCACAGAAGCAAGGGGGCGGCGATAAGGATGATACAGCAATGCGCATGAAGTTTCACATCGCTTCTACGCGCATGGCAATAAATTGGCTTGCAATTGTTATTTCGTACTGCGTATAGTCACAGAATAGGTAATTATACAGAAACTAAGTGGTGTTGCGGTTTTTCTGATGTGGGCGTGCCCATTCGCTTATTGGCTGCGCGACGCTGATTGGATCTGCGTGCTGCAAAATATTCAGTATAGCCTATTCGCGGTTTCTTCACACTTTTTGAATAAAACATTCGAAAAATCACCCCGTGTAGGACGTTATTTAGTTAATTCGTAAATATGCCATGTATCACAACGTTTTATACTTTGTAAACATTAAAGTATTTTACTTTTGTTTAAATTGAACTTTTACTTATAGTTAATCTATAAACAATAAGAATAAAACTGAAGAGAAAATAGGTGTGTTGGTAGCAAGAAATATTTTTTATGCAGAATATTATTACAAATGAGTGCGCACGAATTCGGTGCGTAGTCCTTTGGTGTAATTTTGTAGACTTAATTAAGCTTAGTTTGCACGAGGCAGAGGAATATCCTGGAAATAGAACTAGCAGATCGTCAGAAAAGTGTGAAGTAACCATGAATGGATATAGTGTAATTATGACTTTAAGAGGTGTCCCTATAATGTAACTGGTAAAAACGTTTAGCAAATTTCATCACAGAGCTTTGTACCAATTTTCCAGATATTTAGGCCAACGTAGAATATGTCAAGCTATATACGAGATACGTTTATTGAAAATTCTATTCCAAACTCAGCCAAGTTTGTTTTTTTTTTTCGTATGAAAAAAGATCGCGAGCAAATTCTTTCGTTTGAAACGCACATTTAAAAAAACTCGCATGCCGTGCAAGTGATGCTTCGACTTCGGGAACTGGTTAGTAAAACACGTCTTTTAAATTAAATCACGATAACCGAACAAAACATTTGCAGTATTTTTTTTTAGCGATGGTGTCAGTTCCGTACTCTTGGTTTTGTTTCCTACGTCCCCGGCCTCCCCTGCCTTGTAACACCAAGGTAATTGAAGATTGCGCGTTCACGGGTGTCGGAGAAGTGCATTCACGGGGTACTTGAGCCTTGCTGCAGCCACGATACGGGTCAATGACACGTCGCGAGATGTGTAACGGTGGTCTTTGACGAGTCGTTGTTCGTCGGTTCCGGCGATGCATTTTATTGAGCGAGTTCTCTGTGTACAGTTAAAAACCAGCCTGTGCACACTTACAAGCTTCTGCACTGTACACTAATAAAACGCCTCTCATTCACTAAACGATAACTTTAATCAGCACGTCGGCTATAGCAAATTTCCCTACACACAGCTTTTACTGTGCATATACACAGATCGCTTTCCAACCGGGTTTCCTCGTGGCCCACTGCGATTTTTCTCCCGGTAGTAAATATACGGCGCGTATGTGTGGAAGTTGTGATATGAACAACCAGTTGTAAACACAGTTGTTTGGGTCCCTTTTTTTACGAANAATGAGCGAGTTCTCTGTGTACAGTTAAAAACCAGCCTGTGCACACTTACAAGCTTCTGCACTGTACACTAATAAGACGCCTCTCATTCACTAAACGATAACTTTAATCAGCACGTCGGCTATAGCAAATTTCCCTACAAACAGCTTTTACTGAGCATATACACAGATCGCTTTCCAACCGGGTTTCCTCGTGCGCCCACTGCGATTTTTCTCCCGGTAGTAAATACACGGCGCGTATGTGTGGAAGTTGTGATATGAACAACCAGTTGTAAACACAGTTGTTTGGGTCCCTTTTTTTACGAAGATTTATTATAAATACCGGCATGATTTTTATAACCACCTACATTTGGTGAAACAACCATTTGGACGGTGGAAAGCCGAGTGGTTGGGGGGGGGGGCCATTAGACGCTCCTCGTAAGAAATTTTTGCTCTTGCTTCCTTCATTATAAATTTAATTTTGGTGCTGTCAAAACCTAAATTTTATGAATCATAAGAAGAAAGTGAAATGTCTGTAACCCAGAGGCGAAGATGTACAGTATATATAAGTCTCAGAAACACAATATAACAATTGATTAGAGACTGCATACAATATGTGAACGCGTCTCGGTGAACAAAAACAGCTTGAGTGCCCGTTTACTCTCATTCTCGAGTACTTCACTAAATTTAAAGTAATGTGTGCGCTGCCCACCCCACTAGTTATTACGTCACTGAACAGACTTTACGCGCACATCGTTTTAATTTTCTGCTGCGAAAGGCAACAAAAGAAAAGCACGGCGAGAAATGTATTTTTTTTTATGCTGACATATTTAGCGAGTCGATAAGGACGTTTAGTTGTCGCGTGATAGACAAAAGCCAGTGAACTTTGAAACGATACGATATGAGAAGAACATACGATAGCAAGCAACAGCATCTGCAACACTCACACGTATACGCTGATATTTCAGAACAACTGTAACAACTCACGTTCTGGTCAGTTTGTATCGTTGGAGTCGCGATAGCCTATGGCGAGGAGGTTGAATCGGTTATGAGTTCAGTCTGAACCGCGGCATTACACTAACATTCCAGTTAGTGAGCGTCTCGCCTCGGGTATTAATTACTATACGATTTACTATGCTACGCAAAAAAAAAAAATGGGTTGTGTGTCTGGTGTCAGTTTATGAGGTATTTTATACAACTAATCGTAGTAAGTGGTTGGCACAATCTTGGAAATGTTGTTGCTGAAGTGTAATGGCAGTGGTGTGGAGAAACTGAATTGGAATTTTGATTGCATCTCCATTGCCTACAATGACTACGAAAAAAGTAACAAAAAAACGAAGAACACAATTTATGAATGAGAAACACAAATGCAATAAAAAATGTGATGACATAAATAAGTACATATATATCCTGGATATAAAACTTTAGCGGGGCTTCAGAAAAGTTTGTAGTACCGTGAATGGACTATAGTGTCGCATTGCGCTTTGCGTAGGTTGGTGATTTGGTATCGCAGAAAATCGCTTAAACAATAAATAAATAAATAATTATATATATACACATGTTATGCGAATGCCTATTTGTTAACCTATGTGTACGTCTATAATTAGGTGGTGATAAACTAGCGTTAATCGGTGTATAACTTGAGCACACACGAACCCGATCATAACAAAGGAATGGGACACGTGCAAAATTCGCGTTATTTTGTTGCTACAGACTGAACTGCAAGATGTTGAGTGCTCGTTTCACTCATGCCATTGGCCGACAACGCGTATTGGCACGCCTGAAGGCTGCTTTTAACCAACAGTAAATGCTCAAGGGTTAAGCAACCAATTTCCATTAGAGCGGTCTATATCATGTTGGCGGTTAATTCAGCACTTTTGAAATCAACATTTTAAAAATGTCACTGACGCTACTTGCATATATTTCAACTGGCAAACTGACTGGCATTCGCCCAGTAAAGTTGTCAACGACGGAGGGACAGTAGTTCCGTGCCTCAACGTTCAGTTAAAAGTGTTAGATAAACATTTGCGAATATTGATTTCATTTCTTTCGTTTTCTGTTTTTTTCTTTTATTCATGCAAGTGTAAGAATATTGCGAATTTGTAAAATAAATTCACAATTACACTTGACCAGCGCACGAATAAAGTGATCAGGCCCATGGCAATGTTAAGTTTACATATGATGTAAGAATACACAATGTGCACACAGGTAGATCTTACGCAGGGCTTTCAAAAGTTCTCAGTTTACCATGAACCACCTACACACAGGTTAATGTCGTCTTATAGTTGCCAGTAGTCAATGAAATCACATACTGCGCTCCAGCAGGTGTAGGAGAGTGAGGTCTAGCATGTTACCAAACAAAGGCGAGAATTTGCAAGTCTCTACAAATGACCGAAACACCAAAATCGCGGAATATTATTACGACCGGTAATCGGCTTCGGCGATCAGCCAGACTCTAAAACGGTAGTGACGCAAACTATTTTAAAACAAGCGTCGCAGTCGCACATAAACGAAATTCCACTAGTGCAATAACGTAATTAAATTAACTCATTAATTTTATTCTTAAAAACCAAAGTATTTTAGTCCTAACAAAGTCGTCGTTTTTTTTTTAGGGGGAAGGGTTACAAACCATGTGAACCGTACTCCCTCTGCCCCTCTCCCAAAGCCACGGGATCCACGCTAAAGATCTATAAAATGCTAAGGGTGACACTGGCAATACATTATCGTCTCCGCCCACAAAGAACTGAACTGGNAATACATTATCGTCTCCGCCCACAAAGAACTGAACTGGCGTGCAGTGTTTTCTTTGTGCAAAGTGCAACCGCGGGCCTTTTAAGGGCACTGCCTACCGACTGGCAGCTGCGAAATTTAAATAGGAAATTCCATGTTAAGGAAATTTCACCTCAGTGCGTTAATTTCAAAGATAGGCGTTTCAAACAAAATGTAATATTCGCGAAATTTTAAGGAGAAGGTCCCCGCGAGCGTATATTTTCAATATAAATAGGCAGTACGTACTTTTGGTAAATCATAAATTTAAAAAAATCCTTGCAAACAGGCTAAACATGTAATGGGAACATCTCCGCCTACCTTTAAAATTAACGCACTAAGGCCAAATTACCTTAACATGGGATTTTATATTTCAATTTCGTAGCTGCCGGCTGGTAGGAAGTACCCTGAAGTGATGACCGTATAAGTTTATTAACGGATATTCAGTGCGATGTTCGCAGGTGGGAAATTTTGGTAGTCCTGCTGAGGATCTACACTGGAGAGCAAAAAAA
>NQII01005774.1:0-38021 GCA_002778355.1 Clitarchus hookeri
GGTAAAAATGTTTGAAGTCTAGCTTGTCCCAAAATGAATCCGCGCATTTTCCAGTTCTTTATGTATCGTCATATTGGTGAAACTTCAATGCTCTAGTATTTGCGGTTGCATCGATATCAATATTGCCAGTAGTATTTGAAGAAAATTGTGTACATTAATATGTATCGTAAACTTTAATTTTGATCTCGCACTTTGGAGTGAGTGAGCACGAGAACGTGCTTTGATACACTCACAGGGTGGTAGAATTCGACTAACCAAATTCATGAGGTGATTCCTCATGTAAAATCAAGTTGGGAAGAATATAGGACTCTTTCTCCCTAAACTTAGTACTAGTGCCAACTGCAGGGAATCTCATACTGACTGTCGCCAGTAACTAACAGGCAGTTTCAGTACTGTAAGTAATTTTAATGTACGGTAAACTAGCTGTGCCCGCGGCTCCGCTCTCGTGGACTAAATAATTATTGTTTAGGTTTTTTAAAATAAATAATCGAAATCAAAATTCATAGCGGACTCGCAATAGTTATACGTACATGCTAGAACGTGATTAGTTTGTTACTAACGACGTGAGCCGACTGAGTGCCGGCCGAGCGCAGGCGACTCGTGTTACACTCCCCCCCCTCTTTCCCGGCCACCCACACACCTTCACCAACGCTACCATGGCTCTACACGTCCGCGTACGGTCAACAGACTCGCGAAAAATTACTTTTCACAAAACTTTTGATATCTCTTAAAGAATAGGCGGGAATTGGTTTAGACAGAGTATTCCAAGAGAGCGCGCAGGCGGCAAACTTTTTTCCGACTTAATTCACTACCATTGTCACTGCTTATTACTTACGTTACTTTACGTAACAAAATTTATATTTAAACCTGGCCAGAGAACATAGATATGAATTTAAAAAAAAACACGTAACTCGGATATGGGGTTCTCAAGTGATAAGCGCACTAACAGACAGACAGACAGAGAGACGTTGAGTTCTATATGTATAGATGTTGTTTACAGTAGGTGATAGAAATGTTCGCCACCACTGCCTATGCAGTGAGAACAGCAGCATTCCATAGACGCGTGTAGGTAGTATTGCTCACGTGCTAAGGACTGCAACGCGGCAGCAGAAGATTTGTGTGCTTTTTACACGAAAACGGTGGATCCAGGGAAGTTGCGAAGAGAACCATTTTGTTTAATTAAGCAATACAGTTCAATATACCAGTATCAGAAGTTCATAAATTCCGACGGTAAAAAAGTTATATCGAATAAGAGGGTGGCTACTCCTGTTATTTTNCCGCCACCACTGCCTATGCAGTGAGAACAGCAGCATTCCATAGACGCGTGTAGGTAGTATTGCTCACGTGCTAAGGACTGCAACGCGGCAGCAGAAGATGTGTGCTTTTTACACGAAAACGGTGGATCCAGGGAAGTTGCGAAGAGAACCATTTTGTTTAATTAAGCAATACAGTTCAATATACCAGTATCAGAAGTTCATAAATTCCGACGGTAAAAAAGTTATATCGAATAAGAGGGTGGCTACTACTGTTATTTTTACTAAGGTGGGAAATATTAATGAGAGTTTAATCTTCGGTTGGAGATCACGATAACATAAAATAATGTTTGTAAAGTAGTAATTTAACTTCAATTCTTTTCCGATATTTCTCAAAAGCGAACACCAACTAAAATAAGAAGAATTTTACTCTTTCTGCGTTTTCTTTAATATAAAAATTAGAAGCGTATATAATTTGCATTTTTAAATTTTATTTATATNACTGTTATTTTTTACTAAGGTGGGAAATATTAATGAGAGTTTAATCTTCGGTTGGGGATCACGATAACATAAAATAATGTTTGTAAAGTAGTAATTTAACTTCAATTCGTTTCCGATATTTCTCAAAAGCGAACACCAACTAAAATAAGAAGAATTTTACTCTTTCTGCGTTTTCTTTAATATAAAAATTAGAAGCGTATATAATTTGCATTTTTAAATTTTATTTATATCCTCGCATATATTTAGAGTTCGAATAATTTCAGAAAGTTTTTTGACTCTATAATTAAGAAACTGCTTTAAAAAAGCGCAATTTTAATTCAAATAATACGGCGCATTAGTAAAAATTGTATTCAATTCAAACAACTATGAGTTACCAATACAACTATACAGCCTACTTTCCTCTACGTTGATGCAAACAATTTTGATGAATTTCCNAAATTTTATTTATATCCTCGCATATATTTAGAGTTCGAATAATTTCAGAAAGTTTTTTGACTTTATAATTAAGAAACTGCTTTAAAAAAGCGCAATTTTAATTCAAATAATACGGCGCATTAGTGAAAATTGTATTCAATTAAAACAACTATGAGTTACCAATACAACTATACAGCCTACTTTCCTCTACGTTGATGCAAACAATTTTGATGAATTTCCTAAAGGGCTAGATAGTATGGATCTCGACATCTCGTTGACAATGATATCATTAGAGATGTAATCAGAAACAAATTCAATACTCATACAAAGTTTGGTTTCATTTTGTCACATTTTTTAATAGAAATTGTAAAATTTATATAATATATATTGCCTCCATTTCGAAAATACAAGATGGTTTAATGAAATTGGGAAGATTTCAGGATGCTATAAAAATCGAAAAACATCATTTGCAAAAATGTAATGGTACCAAAATGATTACCAGGAACAAAATTTCGTGTACAACTACTCAGCTTTCTAAATTCACATCCATCAGAATATGTTGCCTGCAGACACTTTTGAAGCCATTGCTGACAGTTCCGCATCACAAGGCAATAATGCATCCGTCATAACGAACATCAAATGCTCCATTGTAACCCATTGATAGGGGAGGTAAGGAGGAGCGGAGTAGGGACCCTTTTCCCCACCCTGTACCGACAGCACACACAAGGGTAGTGGGAGGGAGGTAGGGGCGGCTACGCTGCACCTCGTGAACTCCCCTAACATTCAGTGGCAATGAAGCGTTGGACGGGTCGACAGCTTGCGTTTACCATTATAGCGTATTTTTAACGAGGTGAAAGTTTGGTGCGCGCATTTAGCGTACACTTTGCCATTCCTCGGAATCGTGCAGTACCAAGCGCCGATGCCATCAGGTCGTGGACTACCAACTTCGAGGGCACTGGTTCAACAGTCAGGAAAAGAGGAGGAAGTGCGAGAACAGCGGGAACACTAGAGAATGTTGAGCTGGAAAGACGAGCGTTCACAAGAAGCCCGCGCCGATCTGCCCGTTGCCTTGCCACAACTCTAGGTATAAGCCGCAGTAGCGTGCAAAGGATGTTACGTCTAGACCTTTACTTCCACCTCCACAAAATTCAAGTTCTGCAAGTCTTTAACGTTCGCGATTGCGAATCCAGAGACATGCCTTTTGTCAAGATATGTTTAATAGGATAGACGAAGACCCGGAGATCATCCACAATCTATGAATGAGTGATGATGCTCACTTTCACCTGTATGGATTCGTCAACAAACAGAATTTCAGATAACAGTCCGACACAAACCGTCAATATCTGCATGAAAGGCCTCTCCACACTTCTCGTGTCACAGTTTAGTGTGCTATGTCGTCCTCTGGCTTTATCGGCCCCTCCTTTTTTGTGGATGCGGTTGGAAAACCTGTAACTGTCTCTTCCGCCCGATACAAGGAAATGTTGCAGACCTTCTCCATCCCAGCTCTGGGAGAGTATCCGATGAACAACAACACCGGTTTATTTCCACAAGATGGAGCGACAAGCCACACCGCGAGGATGTCAGTGGAAACCTAAAGTGGCGTGTTCCCGAATCACGTCATCTCCACACACGGGGATATGGAATGGACCTCCAGGTCCCCCGACCCCACAGCATGCGATGTTTGTCTCAAGGCATACCTCAAAACCAAAATGTTTGAGAAGAATCCTCCGAGGACAATTGGAGACCTTAAACAAAGGATTCGTGACGAAGTGGCTGCGATTCCCTTGCCAATGTTATGTGATGTGGAATTTTCGGGAACGGCTTCAGGAGTGTCTGCAGGGAAATTTACATCATCTGATGGATGTGATTTTTAAAAGCTGAATTAGTGTACACGAAATTTATTTTCATGCTTATCAATTTGGTACTATTATATTTTTGCAACTGTGGTTTGTCGATTTTTATAACACCCTGAAATCTTGCTACTTCATCGAACCATTCTGTATCTGACCCACCTAAATTGTGTACGTTTACTGTTCTACTGTAGTACTACGTATGTGGACAATTTTATGGGACACTATTCAACCCAAAATGGCGGCCAAACGTGGATCTCTATACATGGTGCTTCTAATTGATACCCGCAACATACAAAGATTAATTGATATTGTTTTAATTGTTTAAGAAATAAGACAAACTTTTCTACATAATTTATATGGCAACCATATTATAAATAATGCCACACACTTAAAACATGTAGGTTTACGTGACCTACTGCAGTACTACTTGTGTGCAAAACTCAGTGGGTATCGGTTGGTTGGCGTATAACATTAAAGCTCCATTTTTTAATGTGATGCTGTCTTAATTAACGGAGTCAAAACAGTTATGTATTGGCACATTCTATGTTTGTCATTGATATTGCCAAACGATAAGTTTGCTTGAAATTGTGTAGTTCGTGTTATAAACTAGCAAAAAATAATTACATGTATTATATTTTCAAAATATGTGACTACTTCCTTGAGTCACACAAAATCAAATTGGGTACACAAGTATAACTTGTTGCCTTGTTTAAATGGGTATCAGTAAATTGCTTCCGAAGATAGGACACAAAATCTTAATTTTTCGTGTAGTGCTATATTCCAAAATAGTGGGGGAACAAGTTTATATATTACCTTATTCGATGCTTCCATATACATTGCCATACAAAGTTGTGTTGAAATTCGTTATATTGTTTCGAAGATAAAGCATACTATGCTAGAATGTTTATATGACTCCTATTTTGAAAATAAATCTTTCGCCTTCGTAAAACATTTCCTATCAATTTACATGACCTACCACAGTACTGTGTGCTTGTTAACATAGGTAGGATGGTTGTTTTCGAGATATAACAAAACTTTTTATATTCATGTGGCACTATCTTACAAAATGGCCGACAAAAGAGTGGCCCTGTGAAGACAAATTTGTTTTTTATCGTAGATAATGCCAACACACAAAGTTAAGTTGATTTTAGTTTTGTTTCTCGTAGATATATCATACAAAATTCGAATATTTATTATGGCACCATTTTGAAAATAAGTGTCAGACCCACTTAAAACATGTCTTTGTACATGTCCTATCGCAGTACTAATTTATTGACAAATTTGGAAGGAATAGATTGGTTGTTTTCCCGAGAAATGACAAAAATTTATCTCTTCATGTGTCATCTTACAAAATGGCAGACAAAAGAGGCTGTGTGTGTACGCATTTGGTTGTTGTAAATGATGCTGCCATATACAAAGTTATGTTCAAATTGGGTACATGGTTTCGAAGATGTAGAATACTAAGCATAATTATTTGTGTTGCCTCCATTTAGAATATAAATGTGTTTAGGCCACATCCGTTTACATGGCCTATTTTACTACTACTTGTATACCAAATTTAATAATAATTGTTAGATTATTCTAAGATATATGAAACAACTGAATTTATTGGGGTGGAACTATCTTACAAAATGGTGGACAAAAGAGGCGCAGCATAGATTCATTTTATGGTTGTAAAAGATACTGCCAGTATACAAAGACAACTTCAAATTTGTTATATTGTTTCGTAGATACAGCATGGAAATTTATAGTGGTTATATGACCACGGTAATGTAAATAAGAGTCTAACCAACAAAAACATGTGTAAGTTTACATGACTCACCATAGTATCACTTGATTGTCAAATTTGTTAAGTATGGGTTGATTATTTTCCGAGGTATAACACAAAAATTTAATTTGCCATTTGGTGTTCTCTTGCGAAATGGTGGACTAAAGAAACTATGTATTGACACATTTGAAGCTTGTAATATATAATTTTAGCATAATAAGTTTGGTGAAAGTTGGCGAAAGGGTATGGTAAAAACAGCAAATGTACCCTAAATATTTATAAAGCTGCCTTTGTGAAAATAACTGCCCCATCCATTTATATTATTTATGTTGTCATTGTCTACAATATTTTTATTTATACACCGAATTCGGCAGGGTTCGGTTGAATAGTTCCCAATATATAATGTAAAAGCTAAAATGTTTCATGTTCCACTATCTTTTAAAATAATGGACCGAAAATATCATCACTTTTTTAATTAAACGTTTTAACCAGACACTGTGAACTAGCCAAATATCGTTTAAACAGTTCAAATTGTTTCCGAGATATAACATACGGTAGTGCCACAAATGTTTAAATAGCGGTCATTTCAAAAATAAAGAGCCGACTTGATAGATAACTATCAAAGTTGACTGTACTTACTAAACAATATATTAAGACCGAATTAAGGAAAATTCGGTTTATTATTTTAAAAGTTATTGGTGGAGGGGGGGGGGGAGGAAACAGACATTCCATACAGACATTCAGGTGATTGCACAAGCTTATTTTTCCTTCGTGAAGTAGAATAACTAGCAAAATTCTCTTACAAAACCTACTCTTTAATCCACATAAATCATTGTTCATATGCCTGAAGACATTTCAGATGGAAAATTATGTATTTTGTAATCATGTATACGTATACAACAATATTACATTTGCTCTTATTAAGTTATCTTATGGTCACGTCCGTTTCAGAATACCATTTATTCGTTTAACTCACAGACGAGACTTGCGAACATTGAGCTCAATATGTTAAATTCTTGTACATATCACAGATCTTCCTTTATTGTCACTGTTTTAATATCACATCATTACGTCGGGGCAGTAATGGAAGGACTCTAAAGAAATATACTAACTTAAGCTTATATATTGAAATGACACACACATGAACCCGGTACTCGAACTCAGAACATTGTGTTCCAAAACTAACTCCTTAGCGACCTCGACCACAAAGGCCGTCGCGCCTCGGATATTTTCCGGATATTGTAGAAAGGTGTGGATTGTTTTCGTCCTGTCAACATGCTGACAAGTGAGGCCATTTTTCTGGAGTTTGCCTCCTTTCAATCAGATTTACGATTACAGTAGTTGAGCTAAGACATACTGTATAATTGACGTAGAATCGGTTTAACTCGGATGCAAGAGTAAAAAATGCCAGTCCCTTGTTTACAGGAAGTGTAATCACAAGATTTCCTTCAGAATGCTGTGTCTGTAGGGAGCGCCTGCTCTCGAAATTCAGTGGGATGTGATGCGTGCTTGTTAACCGGCGATGCGACGCCAGGCAACTGCGAGAATGAGGGTAAACAAGCTTTAATGCGACAATATAACAAGCGTGCATCGCCTCCCTGGGACGACGCTGCTGCTCCTAGCGGCAACTGCTCGAACCAGCACTTCGCGTAGCGTGCACGTTTCCCCTCTGATGAAGTGTTTGTGTCGCGAAGAGGGAAAAGGGTGAGGAGAGAATGAAAATTTTCATTAGCTAATTGCTGTTAATACAAAATGCAATTATCATAATTGGCGAGAAATAATGAAGCCACTGCCGTGTTTTATATCGTACTATAACCGTGCCTGCTAACATAGCTGGGAAATATTATTATCCCCCCCCCCTTTTTTGTGGAAGCAATTTATCACAATCATCCGTGTGATATTCCTTGATAGACCGAAGAGTTTATAAAACTTTTTAAATGTCCATATGGTTCAGTACGTTACATGACAATATTTTGAATTAACTTTCCCTCTATTGAAAACATTTCACGAAGAAAAGTACTTTCTATTTATTTGCGCTGAAAATAAAATGCTTCTGAATACAACGAAATGCAATGATGTTGACATAAACAAAATAAAATTATTCGGTTTTATTTTAGCATTGATAACTGCAGGTAATTGAAATGTATTTTTACAGTTACGGATTTTTTATATACATTGGAATCCTTCTGCAAATAATTTGTTAAAGTTTTGTTCCATTCATTAGACATTCCAAAAAAGTGTGCATAGTACTGTAAGATTAGGTCAGCATACGGACATTTACTCATATTTTCTTTTGCTGCACGATATCACATGAAAGACGGGTCAAGTTTTGCATCTATTCGCGTTCCATTTGTACATCAATGTTAATATATGTACTTTATTTGACGCAACTAAACTTACTTGTTATTGTAAAGAAAATGGTCGGCTGTGTGGTATAAGATATAGGGCTTTACATATTTATTTATTATATACACTTTTCTCGAGTATAGCACCGAAAATTTTGATTCACACAACAGCTTCTTTATATTTTTGGAATTGCTATTATTTTCTTCGATAAATTAGCACCTAATATTTTGCAATACTACCGATGTTAAGGAAAATAATTTTGATGGATTTGTAATTGTTTGATATAAGTAACGTAGGTTACTTAAAAGTTGTTCTCCGTGTATTACGTATTACTCGTCAATTTTAGTTCAGCTATTCCCATCTACGTAATTATTCGTAAAACTTGTGTTTGTGTTGTAATTTGGATATGACTAAGATAGAAGCTGTGGAAAGTAAATGGCTACTATAAAAACATNAAACTTGTGTTTGTGTTGTAATTTGGATATGACTAAGATAGAAGCTGTGGAAAGTAAATGGCTACTATAAAAACATTTACTTCATAAATATCATATACATTGTGCAGCATTAAGCGTAAATGCATAAAACACAAAACACTGTCACAGTTAGTAATCGAACGTTTTAGTAGACTGGAGACGTTTGGGTGGCTTACAANTGCATAAAACACAAAACACTGTCACAGTTAGTAATCGAACGTTTTAGTAGACTGGAGACGTTTGGGTGGCTTACAACAACGTGATCTTGGCTGTGAGAAGGTGAAGTGATAGAAGGATGCATCATCACCCGAATGCAAGGGCGGGGGAAACAGGATATCCCCGAGAAAACCCGCCAACCAGCGGCAAACGTCCGGCACGATCCCAACGTGCAAAAATCCGGGTGTGTCTCCGCTGGGAATCGAACCCAATTTGCTTTGGTGGGAGGCAAGCGATCTTGCATCTTCACCACCGCGGCCCCAAAGCGTTACTGTCTAAATATAATAACTACATTAACAATTCCTCTGCTGCCCTTTATCTGTGAGTACATAAAATATTTAGCTGCAGTTTTTTCCCGAACGAGAAAATGCGAAAGAGACG
Source organism: Clitarchus hookeri (assembly GCA_002778355.1). NCBI lineage: Eukaryota > Metazoa > Arthropoda > Insecta > Phasmatodea > Phasmatidae > Clitarchus > Clitarchus hookeri. Next base: position 9,206 of record NQII01005774.1, read on the forward strand.
TAACCCTTTACTAAAATAAAATGCCAAGGGCGATTTCAACATAAATGTTTAAGAATAATAAATTACCTGTGACTGAAATATTTATTGATGTAAGAGGATAAAACGGGTTAAATTGACTGCGACTTACATGTATCACGTATTCTAAGTAGGGAAATTTCTTTCGGCGAAGTATTGTATGTTACTAAATATATTATTTCGATCACAGAAAAAAATCCCTACCTTGCTAAAAGGTATTTCTTTCAATCGTGATGTTAAGAGGTGGCACCATTTGCAATAAAATACCTTATTTATAACTCATTTATGGTTACTTTCAACTTTTCTGAAGCAATACTAAATTTCTACTTTCAAGATATTCCTCAGCCTCATTCAAACAAAGCTCAACTTAGTATAGCAAATAAAACCAAAAAGGAGAGCGCGCCGCATTTTTGCGCACTCTGTTAAATAACATTTAGCATAAGAACTACTTCTTACTAGGCGTTACCAACACGCCTATTTTCTATCTGTTTTTATTCAAATTAATTAAGAATACCGTATTGTAATTCATGGATAAAATGTAAGTAGATTTTTAATTTAACAACAAATAAGATACTTCTCTGTATACAGAAGTATTTAAAACGCTTGTAGGACATAACCTCTTCAGGAAATAAGAAAAAAATTCCTTGAGAAATTTTTTTAACGTTTGGTTTAAAAAGTGTGAAAATACTGAGAATGATAAGTTTTAATTTTGGGTATTTTAAAGAAGCAAATATTTTTATTCCCTGAGNAAAAGTGTGAAAATACTGAGAATGATAAGTTTTAATTTTGGGTATTTTAAAGAAGCAAATATTTTTATTCCCTGATTGCGTGTGCTTTTCTATAAATACGTATATAAGAAGGTTTACAGAGGTTAGGAAGTAAAAGAAAATACATTCAAATANTGCGTGTGCTTTTCTATAAATACGTATATAAGAAGGTTTACAGAGGTTAGGAAGTAAAAGAAAATACATTCAAATAAAGCATTTTTAGACATTATATTTTCATGAACAATAATATAGGCGTTAAGAAAGAAGTGCCGTATTTTATATATTTAAAGACTTACAATTTGCTATAAAAAGAAAAAAAAGTTCTCCTGTAATAAGTTACAGAATATTTTAAGTATTTTAATAGTATAAGCATATATTTACATGTAGGTTATACGTATAAATTTTGTCCCTTTTTAATTGGCTTTTAATGCAGACAGGCTATAACATATACGCGAAGAAACATTTCTGTATTTCATGTAAAGGTGATATTAACTTCATTAGTTAGTTTATATATTTCATCGTGCAGTTTTCAAATGTAATGCCATATTTTTCCCGTATAATGAGAGAGATTTTTATCATTTATACTTTGTCGTTAATTTATAGAAAATGCAAAGCAAAAATATTACGATATTTCAAAGAAATGAACTATATGTATACTCCTATTTTTCAAGAGAAGTTATCACAAACAACATTAGATGATGGATGCATATTTGAGTTTAAAATATAAAGTCATGACTTAAAACGTTAAATAAAAAATAGTGCAGCGCGAACCTCTATTCCGCATTTCGTTAATCTCCGGATACCGATGTGCTGATCAAATACGAAACCGGGGAAAGAAATTAATGCAAGTGGAAGAATGATACCAACATGTAATGCAATGTGTATCATTACACTTAATTTAATACTTTTCACTTCCTATGTACGGTAATTTAATAAAAAGTATTGTTTGTGACTAAAAATGTACTGAAATCCTGAAATTTTCTAATAGGTCGAGCGGCATTTTTTTTATGTCTCGTATAAATGAAAATAATATTCACGATATTAATTCTTATACTCGTCAACATTAAACCTTTGATGAAATTCGAGTTCTTGTTTGAAATTATCATTGAAGAAAATTCAGTTAGTTCGCTTGTAGATTGAACACAGAGATCTGTAATGTTTAAGTTGTTGACTACGTGACGTCATGTGCAAATTTGGTCAAGAACCCAATTCTGCTTTATCTTTATAAACACGCGGGGGAGTAACTACTAATGAGGACAGGGAAGAGTCACAAATATTTTCAAATCAGATATTAAATGACGTTTTACGTAACCATACGTTATGAAACTGAAATGCTGCAAAGGTTTTACTGATATAGGCTATTCACGGTAAAGTGAACCCTATTTAAAGCCCTCTCATTCGGAATAATAGTCAATAAAAATACTTTATTGTAGCCATTGAACTTAACTTTCGATTCCGGTGAAATATGTACACTGTGTTTCTTACTAACATGGCAATATATATTTTTAAAAGTGGTGGAAGGACAAAAAATGGCTGATAGGAAAAAAGTAACTAGGTCTTCAAAAGCGCTTACTTTACCGTGAACATCCTATACTCAAATTTTGAATTTTGTGAACATTAATGACATTTCGGAGAAGCCAGGAATGAGTCGCATGTCCACTAGTACAGTAACATCAGTTCTGTTGGCCTCTGTAGGTCTGCTAGCAACCTTCCTATTGGTCCGGGCTGCACCGGACATGATATCAACCAATAATGGCCCAATAACTGCAGACATTAACACACGCTGTTGAAAACTAGTAAGCAGTGTGGTATTTTCGGAAAAATATTATTTATGCAGCTACAACATGCAAGGCTCCCTGTTCTCACAGATTTGATGTTCAGTAAACTTCAAGGTCGCAAACAATTTTGGATTAACCGAGAGAAATATATAGGCCTAGAGCTTTGTAATTCCTAAAAGCTACTCTTGTCACAGACCATGCAGAGAGATAACGTAAAACGAACAAAATATGTTTTCCAGCAAAATGATAAAAAATGCCTTCAAGGATTGTTAAACTGACGAATGAATTGCACAGATTAGAAGAGGTTTAGTTGTTTTGATGGCGATTCACAGTGCTGGATTTAGAATAGCATATCCGCCAGTGGTCCATTTAAGAGAGAAATTGAATCACACCCAGACATCAGCAGATGACTAAGGAAGGTCATCACACTACTATTGGAACCTAACAAACTGTCAACTTATCCGGCTGAAAATTACTATCCCTAACCACGAAGCATCAAGTGCGAACTCGTATAATAGAAACTGCGATAGATAGGGAAATGCTACGACGTTTCTGGCAGAAATATGGCAAAAAACTGGATGTGTAGTGCTTTTTAGTTACCTCCCTCTCCTGAGAAAAATCTACGTGTATTAATTTAGTTAAACTTAATTTGCGTGTGTTAGAAATCGAGAGAGGCCCGTATACTTTCCATCGTAAAATATTTTGGCTAACAAAATTTGAAATGTTTTTATAAAATTGACTTTGTTCATCCAAAGAAAAACGTGGAGACTTATAAGACCCAAAATTTTAAAAACAAAATCTCTAGTCTACCAGGTATTTCATTGAATCAAGTCTACTAAGAGGTTTGACCACATGCAACTTTGGAAATATTTTCAGTTGTATGAACCCATTTCACAACAGTACTGCAGATTTCGGTATTACATTTTGATCTGTGATTTAAAACACGCCAGGCCAAATTCGTTAAATTTTGTAAGCGTAAATGACCTATAACAAACTAACCAGGCCAAATATGGCTACAATATGCGTTACTAAAGTAACCTTGGTATAACAAAGTGGTAGGAAGTGCGAAATATGGTGGCATAGTTGATCGAAGTAACGTTTTCCCTCTCTCTAGCGAACGCTGCTATCTATATGCGCGCCAAATTACTTCTCTTCGTGTTGCTGCTAGTGTGAGAGAGATGGTAATGTCAAGCAGCGCTTATTTTGTGCTCGAAAATTAAAATTACAATTTAACGAAGTTTAACTTATTTGTTCATCCATTAACGTATACGAATACGCTATTATCTTTTGAGTTGTGAGTGATAGTTGAGCAAGCGTATTATCAGAAATAGCAATTTTTGCCTGTCACAATTTTGTTTATCACCATATATATATGAACAATAATAACACTTTCGCTAGGCAATGTAGAGTAAACACGTACTTGCTAAAAATAATTAGTTACCTGTTTTGACGAATTGATATGCTACTCATGTCATTAATCGCAGCATCAGAGTATTAAGAATTTTTTAATAGTCCAATATATCTGCTGGTTATATATTATAAAGATTAATTATCTTTTACTAAATGATTATATAATTATATGGTGTGTAATGTCATGCATTCAATTACCACCGAATAACTATTTTCGTGGGATGAGCTCAGTTTACTAAAAAAACTTCATTAGATATACGAGGTTGGATAATAATTATGGTTCGCTGCTGTGCCACGGAATACTCTAGATGAAATATGCACACAAGGTTTAAAGTATATACGCACAATATTTGCGGTAGTAAGAGGGGCGTAGGANAAGGAAACCAGGCGGACTTTTAATTAAAACTTCCTGTCTATACGGCTTTCAGGTTTTGAAAATTTATTACCTTAGGGTTTTAGGGGTTGCGATTTGTACCGTGAGTTTTTTCATTGTTATGTAAATACAAGAAGACGTTTCCATGTACAGAAATTTTTTCACGTTACGTAATATTATGTATGTTTTTAATAAATTTACAATGGGGTGTATGAATTCAGAGTTGGCTACGCAATAGGAAATCGTTCTTCAATTTTACATTTAATCACTCTCTTTTTGGATGCCAAATCATACACGTGATAAGTGGACATTATCAAATCGGATATTACCCCTTTTAAGATATTTATATTATTGAAATTGTTTCTTGCATATTATTACTATTAAACTCAAAATATTGTCAAACAAAAGATTAACTTAATCAAACGAATATATTTGGTTCTTAAAATAAATATATATTATTATAAAATAAATACAGTTTGTTTATAAAAGATTATATATTTCTTCTTATTGAAAAACGTTAACAAAATTCTTTCGTTAATAGTTTATAATTGAAATGGTTATAACCTTCGTAGCCACCACAAATTTCATCGTATCCTAATACTTTCACAGTGCAAATTACTAACTTGATAGAGAGAAAAATAAGTTATTTAACGAAAACAAGAATTTATATCCCACGACTGGACATCACTCAGAGAACAAAGTACGCAGTTAAAATTTGGTAGGAAGTAGTAAATCTACCGGAATGATAACAGAAGTTCGATTTTTTCGTAATCAAGAAAAAATTTCTAAACACATATCAGAAATGAATTATTATCAAACTAACTGCTACAGTTCCTCTTGAAAGTGTTTATTTCGTAGTTAGGTATGCATTAAAAATATGAAATTTGAATATTACTGCTGAGAAAATATTTTGGTACAAATTTGAGCAGTCGAGCTTTAGAGGTAAACTCTCTGATTTAATGCTGCCTTGCTGGATTCAAGGAATATGACCTAGTCTGCTTTTTAATAGGTTACGGGAGAAACGGCTTCTACGCGATCACAAAGCAAATGCATAGTGCATTCAGCCAAGCAAGCAGCACGTCTCTGACATTCTTTTGTTTGCGTATGCAGGGTGAGTTGTGCGACTGCTCCCAGCTTCTAAGAAAAGACATCCGTTGTTGTAAGGGGAAATGCTGTATATTCTTACTCCAGAGATGTTCTTGTGCTTCACTTCGAAATAAATTATTTGTGATTTAAGTTTTTTTCATGTTGCTGTAAAAATTGACAGGTTTTGAATTTATGTGCAAGCAAATAACACGGAGATGCAACTGTAGTGAAATAAGTAATGGCAAGTGATGAGTGGAATCAAACTTTAGAAATTAATTGTTTTCTATTTTCCCGATTGCGCCCTAAAAAACGTTGTAAAGCAAGTGGCTTGAGCTTGTGTCCGAACCAGGATGTCCCGAGAAATAATTATAAATGAAATGTCATATAATGATGTTCTGGCCATAAAAATTTTTAACCGGAGGCAAAGTAAGTAGAAAGTAGGCCATCTCAAACGTAAATCTAGAATACAATAATGTAGTGCAGGTTGTCACATGTGTCATTTTAGAATTCCTTGACTCTAACAATAACTATCACAACTGGTTAATGCCCACTCACCTAACCTCTTTATTTCCCTCTATTATAAGGGCAGTTTTTACACACCAAAGTGAAGCTACCACACGAAGTATGCAACAGCACATAAATATAAATTTAAATTTGATACTATCGTAAAAAAGTCTTTCAATAAATTTCCACATTTTTGTGCTAGAATTTTAAGGTTATACGCAAGGAATAGAATCATATCTGAATATAATATTTAAACTTCTCCACTCGTTTGCCGTTTTATAAATACACTGTCATTGTCATCTTCTTTCATTTGATTAGCTGCTACATCCTTGGGTTCAGACTTTACTTTTTCAAACTATGCTATATGTCTCAAATTATCCAGGTGAGATGAGACAGATTTAAATAATTCAGAACAATAGGACTGAAGTCTCCCCGTGCGCGAGTGCCAGCTACATCCTGTACTGTATATGAGTGCGACAAGTTGGAGGCACAGTAGTGTGCGCACGCTCTCGAATGCACAAGCAAGTGTTAGAATGATGGTATATTTTTCGCTCTATTAATTTTTATATTTAACCTTTACACATATAACATTTATATAGAAATGTAACCTCGCAAATTTTTTATGTATATACAAATAATTACTTTTTTCTGAATGTTGGAATGACATAATTTTTTTCACGCTATTAATTTTTTATGGGTACTACAGTTTTTTCCTACATCCATTATTAATTTAAAATCCTCTTTTACGTTGTCATGTTGACATCTGGGGAGTTCATATGCTGATATGGGTATTTACTATATTTCTTCACATAACCATGTAATGGCTCCGCAGCCAGCAGCAGCTGGGTGCGCGTGTCAACCTACATAATGCGTAGGCTGATGCGAGAATATATGTTATTTCATTTTCTAACACTTCCCATGCAATGGTGGTCGTGTGGTCTAGATTTTGGATTGGCGAGCCAAGGGTGGTCGGATTGGAACATCACCTGCATTTTGTAATTTCCGAAACAACTACAGAATAAAAAAAATTCCCAGCACTCGTGGCAGCCGCCATTTGAACTCTGCTCCCCGATGCTAGCGCACCTCTGCAGGTGACGTGTGAACCAATCAACATACAAAATGGCTGCCAACAATACCAGGACTCCTAGCTGCCAACTGTAGAACATCTAACACTCTGATGGTGTGTATGAATTAACATTTATAGGGAAAAAAAATTTTAATATGAAATGTTCTGGATTAGTCCCATTATGGTGTCCAGCTACCTAGGAGTGATACGGGCGTAACTATCACTACCGCCAGATGCTCCATCGCACCTATGTGCTAAGCACTGAAGGATTAATGAATTATATTCATGGTGCCACAAGTAAGGGAAGTGTAACGATAATACTAGTATTTATTAGTAAAATGTTTTCATATATTATTAATTAAGGCCCTGTGCAATTTTCATTAACCTAAAAATATAAAACTTCAGGAAATTGATGTCTTAAATATCGTGTTTTAGTCAAGCTGAAGGGATACAAATAACATTTGCTATAATTGTTATGTATTCAAAGAGGTTTTATGAACTAGTCTTAGTCTGTTAAACAATATTTCAGACACTCTGCAGTACAGCTGACATGGTTGGTAGGCGGGCATCTTAAACCATGGGTAGGCTGAACTGGTCCCTCGGCGGCGTCGGGAAGTTGGTAACAACGCGGGCAGTGCAGGTCAGGTTGGTGGGCGGAGGTCGTCAGGCGCGTACGTGATCCGCTCCCCGGCGGCTCTGCGCTACGTGCTGCGGTCGTGTCGCTTGAGGGAGCCCCTGATCCACCGCTGGCTGACATCACGTGCGCGCTCTGCGGGCTGCGTCCTGCCCCTCCCAACACCACATCATTACTTCTCGGGAGAGAGAATGGGGGTGAGAGCTCATGCTGGTTGCGCGGGGGAAGTTTGCGGGGCAAAATTGCAGCGCGTTCCACGCTCGGCATGTGGCAGCCTTAAGTGTAATTGTTGTTCACAAAAAAATTTAATTATTTTATGTTTGCACGAAATTCCACTCAACATATCATTTTATTGTTTCTGCAATGTACAAATATGGCAAATGAAAAAAATCACAGAAATTTAAACAGTTTTGATAATCATGCCATATTCTAATTAATTCTTATGTGTATTTGGCCAGAACGTTTTTACGAAAAATTATAGATTTATATTTTATACAAAAATGCAAATTTTTTCCTTTTTTATGGGAATTATAAAAAATTACCACTGCATGTAATTCTATGACTTTTAAGATTTCATTAATTATTTTATATTATTTTATTTTAACATTAATTATGAGAGTTTCGTAAATGAGTTAGTTTTTGTCATTATTTTTACATCCCAAGAAAACCTTAAATCGTGATTTTGACGTGCTATTATGCAAAATTAAAGCTATTTTAATTATTTTAGGTGAGTAAATATTACTTACGTGTAGTATCTACCAGTTTATCTATATTATGTGCAAATATAAAATAATTTTTCTTGTTACCGGCACCACTATGGAGTTATTCCAGAATTTAATATATACTATGCAGACTGCGATAACCCCATTTAATTTAGCTTGATTTCATTATGATAGCGATATTATTTCAGCCAAGCCTATTTTAACAAAAGCTAAAGGAATTAATTTTGTGATGTATTATACGTCACATGGCTCTTATTTCGAAGAATGTAAATACATTCTTCAAAATAAGTCATAATAGATGGTTTATCATACACTTGAAATATACGGGTATTTTAATTAATGATGGAATCAGCTCTTATGACTGATTTATTACTAAACAATTCGAATAAGAGTAAGAACAACATTAATATGACTCAAGAAAATTTCTGATTTTAGGTCACTTTGAAAGAAAATAGGAAGTAATTAAATAACATTATAAGGGTTTTATAGTGACCTTGGAATTGTGAAATACTTCCTTAATAAAGCATGTTTACATAGGGCTGGTGTACGTATCAGCACAGTGTCCCAAGGGAGAGAGTTAGTTACATTCTCATAGTGAATTGAATATTGATTAAGTTAGCCTTAAAGAAATTTCGACTATAAATGCATACATTTTTATGTAAACAATGGCTTGAAAAATTACAGATATATAGGCAACTAAGGAAATCAAACTTAATGTGCTAAGGGTATCAATTTAGGAGCATTAGTTTTTGTTGTATTACAAGACAACATTCAATATTCAAATAGTGCGTGCGACTGCAATTGAAACAAGAAGTTACTGATATAACTAATGATATTAATTTCCTAAATATGGGTGCAATAAATGTTTAAATAATTTCTTAAATGCTGAGCTGGTAGGAAGGACTTCACTTCTCTTAGAAAGCAATAACTTAAGAAATGAAACCAGAAACTTACGTAACAGTAGTGAGACAATTAAAAATACACATATGCCTTACCCCGGGACTTGAACCCAGAAAACCTCGTATTATAAGCTAGCGTGCAATCCACTGCATAACGGAGGTCAGATTCGGAGTATCAACTTTGGTTTTAATTAGTATAATGTTTCGAATGATTGCGTTTACAAACCTAAAATATTAACAAGGCCACTATTTTGAAAATAGTGACTGAGCCACATAAAACATGTAAGTTTACATGGCCTACCGTAGCGCTGCTTGTGTGAAGAATTTGATGGAAGTCAGTTGTTGGGTCCCTGGTATATGACAAGGAAAATTAGTTTTATTTGATGCTATCGTACAAAATTGCCGGAAAAAGAGGCTCTATATACGAATCTTTTAATGTATACTGTCGACATAAGTATTTTGGTCAAATTTAGTTAAATTGTTTGATATATGACAAAATTACCCACATTTTTTCATAAAGCTGCCATTTTGAAGAAAAAAAAACGTTGCCTGAACTATTTAAATCATGAAAATTTACATGGCCTTATGCAGCATGTATGGGGTGCACAGTTTGGTACAAATTAGTTTAAATGTTCCAGTGTAATATTTTGTGAGAATTAGTTGATTGGTCTCCGAGATATATCATAAAACCTCCACAATTTACATGTGGTGGTCTTCATTACTGGAGGATAAACAAGTAATGTACTAGCAATTTCGAAGATTGCATACAGCCAATATACAAAAGTAAGTTATAATAGATTACATAGTTTCTTAGATGTTGCTTACAATACTAAAATGATATTATAGATGCCATTCTGAAAATAAGAGTGTTCTACTTAAAAAATTATTGTATTATTATGGCCTACCACAGTACATCTTCGCCAAATTTTGTAAGAATGGATTTATTTTTTTCCCCGAGATAAAAGATAAAATAATTATTTTTTATTGCTAGTGCTATCTTACAAAATGGCAGACAAATGAGGCTCTGCAAGGACAAATTTGATGGTTGTAACAGGCACTGGCAGTACACTTATTTAAGTTGGAATTTGTTACGTTAGTAAAATATACTGTGCCAACATATTTTGATATTCATTATTTGGAAAATAAGTGCCTGACCTACATAAAACATTCCCAGTTTACTCCATTTGCTGCAGTACTATTTTTGTGCCAAATTTGGAATAAATGTGTAAATTATTTGCCTAGATATGACAGAAAATCTTAATTTACTCGCATGGCACCATTTAAAAAAAATTGCTTACAAAATATGGTTTATGTAACTACAGTTGCTAGTTGTATTGTCTGCCGCCGGCATGCAAAGTTTAGTTGGAGTTGATTACATGGTATTGACGATATAGCATGGTAACCTAAATAGGCTATATACAGCCATTTTGAAAAAAAGTGTCTCACTTGCCTAAAACATACCACTTGACATCATCTACCTCAGTACAACTTGTGTGCTAAATTTCATAGGTATTGGTCAGTTATTTCCCAAGATATGACATAAAAATTCCATTTAATTAGCATAGCGCTAAATTACAAAATGGCGGGAAAGGTATACTCCATGTAGATACAGTATATGTATATATTTAATGTCTTCTGCTAGCATACAAAGTTACGTTGGATTTTATTACATCGTTTCGTCTATACAGTTTTCTAAGTTTAAATAGCTTTATGGCCACCATTTTTGAAATTATTGCCTGACGTGTTTAATTTATGTATATGTCGTAAATTAATCTCCATCAGAAATACTTGCTTGCCCAATTTGGCGGGAATCGGTTTATTATCTACAGAGTTATGACATAATAACTTTCTTTGTTATTATGGTGGTATGTTCTAAAATGAAAACAAAAAAGGTTATTTGACAGCATATATTATGCTTGTAACATATACTTTCAGTGTACAAAATTTGGTCAGAATTTGTTAAATGGTATGCTAGATATACTNGTCGTAAATTAATCTCCATCAGAAATACTTGCTTGCCCAATTTGGCGGGAATCGGTTTATTATCTACAGAGTTATGACATAATAACTTTCTTTGTTATTATGGTGGTATGTTCTAAAATGAAAACAAAAAAGGTTATTTGACAGTATATATTATGCTTGTAACATATACTTTCAGTGTACAAAATTTGGTCAGAATTGGTTAAATGGTATGCTAGATATACTAAATAAACTTAAAAAATTTATATGGCCACCATTTTAAAAATTTCTAACTAATCAATTTCAATCACATACTTTTACGTGGCATACCATAGTTTTACCTACATGCCAATTTAGGTGAGAATTGGTTGAACTGTTTTCGAGATATAAGATAATTTTTTTTTAATTGGTGCTTCTTTCCAAAATGGCGTAGCTAAAACAATTTTCATATCAAAATTTAATACTTACACTATGGTGTACCATTATACGAAATTTGGTTTAAATCGGTTAAATGTTTCTCGATATAAGACATCACCCAAAATTTTGAAATTGCCGCCATTCTGTGAGTAAATGCCCGACGTGATCGAAATCTATAAAAGTCCGATTTCCTTGATAAGTATTATTTGTGTAACAAGTTTGGTGAATTCGGTTTAAGCGTTCGAAAATTGAAAGAGAGGGACTCGCACACACGCACAGACACCACAGACACACATCCGTAACACACATAGCCTCGCAGACAAAAAAGTGATCTCAAAAGCCTTTCCTTCCTTCAGAAAGTAGACAAAGAAAAAGAAATATTATATTATATTTTTCTTGCACAGCCGAATATAACAATTATCAATTTTATAGTTTTTGAAATACACTAATTATAAAAACAAACTCTCTAAAGAATATCAATAATTGAAATTGGGAAATGTATGCATCTACCTTCAGATAATTATGTAAAAACACAAAGGAATCCTCTGAAATTTTATTTTTTTTTACTACTAAGAAATTTTGGAAACTTTTAATTTGTGGCAGTTCAGGAAAAAATTGTAAAATTATGAGTTTAGGTAAGTACATTTCGAATTGAGTTAACACAAACTTTTAAGGTAATGTGTTTAGGCTTATGAAAATGGTTGGGTATTTTTTTGTTAATATGCTGCTGAAACTAATTACACTCCAAATTTATTGCGTGTGTTTAAAGAAAATATGGAATTTAGTACTGAGTTTAAAATGTCATTGCACATTATTTCTACAAAGTGAAACATGCTTGCCAAAACTTTTTAGGTCTTATTAATGAAATATTATTAAAGCTATGAGTGACCGAATACTACATTTGGTGTTGCAATTCAAGAAAGGAAGAATTTATACATATGACCAAAAAATTTCATTTTCACATAATTATGCACAAAGAACTGTTTTGATATTTACCTAGAATGATGGGTGGACAATGGGCAGATACAGTTCCCAAGCAGGAATATCAAAACTGTTCATATAAATGGAAAACAACTACAGCGAAATCTCATTATGTACATTATTTCATTTCACCCACTCTGGTTCCTTGTTGGCACGTAGCNATTTCACCCACTCTGGTTCCTTGTTGGCACGTAGCTGGTGTCGTGTTTGATGTGATGCTGCAGGAGTTGCTCTCAGCATCGACGGAGGCCCGAGTGGACGCTGGCCAGACGACAACCCTCAACGCAACCGCAGTTAATTGGCGGTGGGCTCACGGCGTGACCTGCGGCCCGTTCAAGGATGCTGGCAAGCCACTTAGTAATTGCTTCAGGAGATAATCCCCCAACCGCATGCTTATAGAGCCATGTGGCCGGAAGGGGATGAAGGGCACCAGACCGCAAGTACGGCGAGACGATAGCCCCTACTTCACCCTACACACCCCGCCGGGGCGGTGGCGCGCTGGTGGGGAGAGGATAAGCGGCAAGCACTCCCTTCCATCCGACTGCTGTCCAACTGCCTAGATGGAACGAGGCGGATAGTACCCTGGACGGACCACGAGTGTGCCGAGAGGGATAAGCCTCTCAGAACGAGGCTTCATAACTAGCGACTCTACCGTTTCCCACCAAGTTAAACCTCGCAGTCCTCTACACACTCGATAATAGGTCAATTTGTCCTTCGGTTGCAGCCGCAATCAGAACCCACGCTTCTGTTCGAGTCTGACCCTTGGAAGGAAGCCATACTGAAGCGAAATGTACATTGGTAGCTCAGGATTTGGCTCGTTGTGTCGGATCAGTGAAGTTCAAACTCAACACATACGTATAAGATGTACTTTTGTAATATGTAGCTTAAGGATTAAATTTTAACTGCGCACAACTCGCTGATCTTGCCAATTTCAATAGAATTGAGAAGAGTGTCATATTTAGGTCTTATATCAATTCTGCCTCCGAGTAGTCTCAATCAACATGCAAGCGAATTCTAAGAAGATATTCAGAACTGGAAAACTATGGCGATTATGATTTCAGGACTGTCATACTATAAGTTTTGGCATCAGATCGAACAATCCAGGTTTGTCTGTAGCGTCGTCAGTACGGATCGATCCCAATATCCATACGGCAAACGACTTCTAGGGTCCTTTCTTTCAGTAAAAATGGCTGAAATGCTATTCACATGGTGAAACAATACTAAATTGTTACGAATGGACTAAACTTGGTGAAACTATACCAAGCATAGAAAAATATTACAACTCATAACCAAATGTAAATATGAAGAAATGCGGTGAAATGTGTCAACTAAATAAGCAAATGTAACTATTAGTAATACTGCAGCTGATGTACGTTTCAAGGTGATATAAAAGTTATTAATAATGCAGAACATAACCGAATTGCTAAACATGATTGAATGTGAACACAAGTGATCGAAAAAGACAAAACATTAAAAAATGCGAGCGAACTTGCATAAATATCATTAAATATTGTGAAATGAAACAAAAAGTGTTATTAAACACAAATAAAGATATCCGAATGTGAACAACAATGATACGAAGTGAGATAGTGTGACTAAACATGATCACACGTGGCAAAACAGATCATACTGACCGAATGCCACTAACTGAGAACAAATTTAATAGAAGATGACAAAATATTATCGAACAGTCTAAAACCAACAAAAATAAGCTGAGATATCACAATNGAACAAATTTAATAGAAGATGACAAAATATTATCGAACAGTCTAAAACCAACAAAAATAAGCTGAGATATCACAAAGTGACCAAACATCACCAAACTTTACAAATCATTACCGAAAATCACAAATTACTAAACGTCATATGGCTGACTAATTGTTACAAAATATTCGGGAAAAGTTAAACCGAAGTTCACCTAATGAGTTAGAATGTGGTCACTATTGCCAAATTTCATTGAATAGAATAAAAACAATTAAACAAAAAATAAAACATAAAATAACTTAATGTTACCAAGTAATGTAAAATGTGACGAAAGGATAACCTTTTCAGCAATATGTTATGCGCTGGTTACTTCGCATCCCGCGCGAGCGAGTGGAAGTGAAGGGCACAGAAGTTATATGATAGGGGCGGTAAGACAGTGGAATNACGGTAAGACAATGGAATGTTTTGAATGACAGGCAAGCGATAAAACGAAGAGCTGCGTATCTATTACAAAAAATCGAGGCAACGCGATAATTCTTTTCGCGGTGCGCTCTGCTGACCTTGGTTGATTTGAGATTCTGAANTTACAAAAAATCGAGGCAACGCGATAATTCTTTTCGCGGTGCGCTCTGCTGACCTTGGTTGATTTGAGATTCTGAATTGATATGAAGAATTTTAAAATGATTTTCTTCCTTCTTTCTCTAAGCGTAACTCGGGGTGTGTCGAACTTTACAGGTCAAGGTCAGTAGAGTACAAATAGTGCGATGGGCCTCCAAGCCTGGAGTGGTTGAATGGATGAGTGGCTGAGTTTCAGCGATAGACGACGAACGAAGAGAGAATTGACCAGCGGAAGGGAAATCTACGACTGCGATTATCAAGCAGTGAAGGGTGTGGCTTGTTGGTTGGGTAAGTGAGTGAAAGACATTAAAAAAGTTGGAAATGGATTGACTGAACATGTGAAATGATGAGCATGAGTTAATTGACTACAAAAAAACGCAGATGTTGAGAAGGACGTAAATAAGAGTTCAAGTAGACATAAAATATTGCGCTCACTGAGAAATATAAAGGTGTGATAGTGGAGATAGATAATTTAATGATGTAATTGATAGCTGTATGAATAAATTATAAATCAAATGTGGTTCACTTATTGTTATTAAGAGCTCTATCCCTTGCGAACTCAGATACGCCCCTCAGGCGTCCATATAACAAATACATATTAACCATAATTTGATATTTCATAATTTGACAAAACGTTACCACTTGTAACCAAATGTGACAAAATAAATTAAAATGACCTTATTAGGTGTAACCAAAATTAAGGGAACTTAAAAAAAGGTGGCAGAAAATGTTGGCAATTTATCAAATAGACCGTAACAAATATTATCAAATGTGAATACATATTTNAAAAAAAGGTGGCAGAAAATGTTGGCAATTTATCAAATAGACCGTAACAAATATTATCAAATGTGAATACATATTCACATTTGATAATATTTGTTGCGGTATATTTGATAATTTGCCAAAAATTTTCCAGAACAGCCCATTTGTTGTTAACCCTGAAAATTCGTCAAACATTTTACATTAATGAAATTATCCATACTTTCACTCTTGCATATTGGCACTCGTGCTTTCACATAGTTGTTTTAAGTTGACGGTGTTATCGTTTTGAATGCAAAGGGTACGTATTAAATACAACNAAAAAAAGGTGGCAGAAAATGTTGGCAATTTATCAAATAGACCGTAACAAATATTATCAAATGTGAATACATATTTACATTTGATAATATTTGTTGCGGTATATTTGATAATTTGCCAAAAATTTTCCAGAACAGCCCATTTTTTGTTAACCCTGAAAATTCGTCAAACATTTTACATTAATGAAATTATCCATACTTTCACTCTTGCATATTGGGANAACAGCCCATTTTTTGTTAACCCTGAAAATTCGTCAAACATTTTACATTAATGAAATTATCCATACTTTCACTCTTGCATATTGGGACTCGTGCTTTCACATAGTTGTTTTAAGTTGACGGTGTTATCGTTTTGAATGCAAAGGGTACGTATTAATTACAACATTAATTTTATACCCAGCGCCATTGTTTTTCTTAACTTCCACACCCATAAATGAACTATTTCCAGCACAAAAAATCATGTAAGCGTACAGGATAATTCAAGTATTGCGATTGATGGAACGATTCTTAGGGGTATCACTTGGCATAGAGAAGCCACATACGGGTCCATTACATTGGTTTTCTATCATTCAGGAGTCAAAATAAGTTTATTTACGAATAAGTTCTAGACTGCTTATAAAGTGACTGTCACTAAACGTACAAAAAGTGTTGCAAAACTCAATATATATAATTTTTTTAAAAATAAGTTTACTGTTGTGATTTGGAAGAATTTTTTTTACCTCAGATAAGAATTATACTACAAATTAGGAAGTCACTGTACGTGTTACGAATTAAAGCCAAACATGCCATAAAAACAATTCCTAGGCAGTGTGTGTAATTTTTAAATCTGAGAGTTCTTCTTCCTATATTCGGTGCGATAGTGCGATTTGAATAAAGTAAGGATTATATTACACATTAACAGGTTTAAGTACTTTTTTAATCCAACATCGTAAAATGTTATAGAGAAGTCCTGATATACAGAACATTAATATTTCAAATGTTGGGTTTTTAAAACACCAAATGGTAATTTACCAATAATAACATACCGATAATATTAAAATTTTAATCTATGTTTTCTAAACCTTTTTATTTTCAGTTTTCCGTTGTTTCACATATCTCAATTTCTATTTTAAGTGATTGACTGTGATGAAAAAATTAATTTGACACTATAAAATAGCTTAAAAATGTGGATTTAGGTTAGTGTTAAAAAAGGCTACAAATTAGAGCAACATTTTTTTTAACCTGCCTTAACAGTGTTTATCGGCTGCCGTTCTTCCTGACGCAACACACTCGTGTGGCATAGCATTTTGATTAGCCACACATGTCAAGAGTATGTAACGTTTCACCAAACATAGTGTAATAACGATATTTCCGCATCATGCGAGGGTAGCTTTTGATGAAGAGCACTAGCGTGTAGTTAATTATCAACACTGAGTATATGTCAGTAAATGACAATTAGAGGCTAATTACGATTGGACCAATTAAATTTACACAACATTTTTGCACACTTTTTGATCCTATCGTTTACGTAGTTCTCTGGAGCTGCATGAAGCATATTTTAAAACAGTTTCCTTGTCGTTTACAATTTAGTTGTGTTATTCAGTAAGCATGCACGTCCAATGAAATAAATTTGACTATTACCATTTAGTTAGGAAACCAGAAATTACTTACATATCGTTTGAACTGTTTAAAAGGAAGGACTTTACAGATATTTAGCACTTCAATAAAATAACTTTTAATCTCTGCACTTCAAATTCTANAATTAGAGGCTAATTACGATTGGACCAATTAAATTTACACAACATTTTTGCACACTTTTTGATCCTATCGTTTACGAGTTCTCTGGAGCTGCATGAAGCATATTTTAAAACAGTTTCCTTGTCGTTTACAATTTAGTTGTGTTATTCAGTAAGCATGCACGTCCAATGAAATAAATTTGACTATTACCATTTAGTTAGGAAACCAGAAATTACTTACGTATCGTTTGAACTGTTTAAAAGGAAGGACTTTACAGATATTTAGCACTTCAATAAAATAACTTTTAATCTCTGCACTTCAAATTCGAATCAATGAATGCTCATCACTTTCCAGTGGCATTTCGCTCATTATAGTGGTCAGACGTACAGTTAGTAATTCCAAANAATCAATGAATGCTCATCACTTTCCAGTGGCATTTCGCTCATTATAGTGGTCAGACGTACAGTTAGTAATTCCAAATGATGGGCTACTAATTGACTCCGTTTATCTGATGAAGAAACTCAGTTACGATCATTGCCTTGATGTGTACCGGGCCCCGGCAGAGTCAACCATAGACAGTGTTAAGGGGTCAGCCATATCGGGACAAACCACCAGTAATTCCCCGCACTGTGTGGCGCCGAGTGATTCAGTTTGCAGAGACAGTCAGTCCATGATACCCCGTCGCCGGGAAGCGACAAGCGGCAGGTATCACAGCGCTCGGAAGCACCACACCGGGACATGTATGGCATCAGGCATTGGGAGCCGGAGCGCGGACATCAGATGAGTAAGTTACAATCCCACACCGAGAAGACGGAGTCGAGTGGGGAACTTCAATGAGGANGAAGGAGGAAGCCAGCGGAATGCAGCACGCCAACGACAGCCAGTTCGAGGGCCTGTAACAAGGCCACCCAACTCAACAGATCTCACTACTGCCAGAACAACTACCCCTCAACAAGTACAGTTAAGTAACAACGTCGTCACTCAGGGATGTGTCCTGTCACCTGGTGCCCCCACAGTGTCGGAAATGTTAGCCAGAACACTGTAATCAGCCCTTCAGGCCAAGAACTCGCAGGGTCAATAATGTATGAGTAAATTCTTGGCTAAAGGTGCCAAGAAAGTATGTGTACATCATGCAAACGTGCCGGGAATGTGTGCATGAATTCCCGTCAAATAAACCTGTTAAAACAAAGACGTGATAAAGTCATTGTTTTACTTACCCTCAACCTTCAAGGCACCTTATAATATGTGCCANCTCAACCTTCAAGGCACCTTATAATATGTGCCATTAAACATTAAGTGAGATCCTAGGACCCACAGGTTGGGAATAGTGTCAGCCTTTTACTTTTATTTTTGTCAATGCTAACAATCAACAAATGGGATATATTACAGAGCTTCATAATTTTCTCAATTATTTAACATAAGAGAAGGTCAAATGCTCTGCCAAAAAGACAAAAGCACTAGAAATTTACGAACCGTAAATCACGTAATACTCTACATTATGCAAATTAATTTCATCATCTCAGCAACGCAAATGTTAGTAATGACTCATGTATTTTAGGTTATTTGTTTTTAAAAAAAGTAGCAATTCAGGGAGTTACATGCTGTGTAATTATTTATATTAACTGCCTAAATTTCTATTATCATTATTTCTTTAAAAAAATTATTAATTATTACAAAAATCCTAATGGGAAACTGTATTAATAATATATCTTAATTACTATTGCAAGTCACCTATTAGATTCAGTATGTCACTTAACTACTGGCGTAGAATTTTAATGTAGATTAAATTATTATTGTTATTATNTCACCTATTAGATTCAGTATGTCACTTAACTACTGGCGTAGAATTTTAATGTAGATTAAATTATTATTGTTATTATTATTATTACTATTTTGGAAGAATTTTTGCACTCCCTAGTAGAGAAACTAGTGAAAATTATTTTATGAGACTAAGTTTTTAGCAGCTTTCGAAAGGTATTGCAGTGCACGAATAACCGAAACATAAAATCAACAACTCAATTAAAACTTTTTTATACATCTCGATGGCATTTTTTTGACTTCATATCTGAATTAACAAATCACCACATACAGCAATAATTGAAACAACTTTTTTGTAATAAAAATTATTGAAGGGTTCTTTAATTTTAACGTATAAAAACCAGAATATAACTGAACATTAAAAAATATATACAATTTTACCACAATTTTATATTCATTTATGCTTTTGTTAATAAGTTCATGTAATAATGTACATTTTCTGTAATATATGTATAACAAAATTTATAATATAAAATAATACTATAATATTAGATACATAATAAAATCAAGCAAACTTTCCATCAATCTCGCAATCTTTCCATCAATATTTCCATCAGTCTCGCAATTATTCCATCAATCTTTCAACATTTCGCCCATTTTTTTGATCAATCTCACAATCTTTCCATCAATCATCCATCAACCATCAATTCATAATGAATTCAAAGGTTTGTCGTCTGTCCAACATCCACACATACATAAAAAATATTAATTCGCGACTGCTTACACACATTTATACTTAACGAATCCATTGATGTCTTGCATGCAGTCGACTATCCATGCATTTTTATACATAAAGTCTTAATATACCCTATGTAGATCTGTAATATAGTAAACGAGTGCTCACCACCTTAAAGTTATGAAGCGAAGAAAGTATACGACAGGCAAAATTAAGAAAAAATTATTATTTTATAGAAAGTAGTAGTAGGATAAAGGGAAGTCTGGGCCAATGCATTTTTAATGGGGGCTGTGTAACTGAGGCTGTGGCTGTTGCTGGCGGTCTTCGGCTCAACTCTGATGAGCTAGAAAATCTTCGGCTCGACTAACGGCGTGCTCGGAAGCCGTCGACTTGGCAATTACGCCCTCTAATTATTCAATAAATAGGTTTGTTTCTGGTAGCCATATTGATGTTATAGGCATAGGGTATGTCAAATCGTAAATCTGTATTTATTATCTGATTTAAAAAAATTTTCTTTTAATAATAAAATTTTTATTTTTTTTAATAATGTGTTGAAATTATACATAAGGTATTTCGGAAGCATGCAAAAGTCTCTCGCTCAATAACTGCAATTCCAGTCCCCTCTCTTAAAGACTGATTAATAAATGATGCCAGAATATGCAAATATTCATTGCCTCGAAAGTTTTGTAAGCATAAGTATGGTGCTCAGAATTTTTTTAATGTATGTATATATGAATAAACCAACCCAATTATACTAATAGCAAAAACATGCACGAGAATGTTATAATAATTGTATGGACGAGTATCTCTCAACGCCTTTATAGGCTTGGATGGCATTAATTTAAATGCCAATACTGCCAGACCCTGGAGACTTGGATTGTATGAGGGCGATAAACAGTCTTAACTTTCGTGCTCTTCTTGATCATCAGTCTTTCGCAATATTTCCATTAATCTTTGACAATCTTTCCATCAGTCTTTCAATATTTCCATCAATCCACTCCACAAACCGCTCCACAATCGCATGAGTTTCTCCACAAGTTAAACCATAACAAATTCGCTGATTCACTAGTATAGCATATGTGGCTTAAACTAAATGTGATGATTCAAAATAATATAAGATTAAAAATCTAGTATCATCAAACCATAATAATATAGAAAATATTAACAATGTATCCTGGGCCAAACATGGGTGTACCATGTTAATGCAAAAGTTTACCTGTACTGATTCTCCCCGTCTTGTATTAGGAGAGGTCTGCCACTCTTTGCAGTAAAGTGGAGAAGAGAGAAATAAAGTTGGACTCGTAAAGAATTAGGTATAATAAAAATGTGATTTATAAGTTTAGAACCTATGGAACCGATTCATTTTTGTTTTATGTAGAATAGCGTTTATCTTAACACTTACATTTGAAGGTTTATATTTTTCAAAACTCTACAGAGGCACTTTTGTTGTCGTATTAATACTTACCATTAGGATAATATCAATTTCAGTATTCAGTAATATTAATACGCTACCAAAAACCGCTACCAAAAACAGCAAGTCGTCAAACAACCAGAAAGCAATGACATAGCAATAAANAGAAAATATTAACAATGTATCCTGGGCCAAACATGGGTGTACCATGTTAATGCAAAAGTTTACCTGTACTGATTCCCCCCGTCTTGTATTAGGAGAGGTCTGCCACACTTTGCAGTAAAGTGGAGAAGAGAGAAATAAAGTTGGACTCGTAAAGAATTAGGTATAATAAAAATGTGATTTATAAGTTTAGAACCTATGGAACCGATTCATTTTTGTTTTATGTAGAATAGCGTTTATCTTAACACTTACATTTGAAGGTTTATATTTTTCAAAACTCTACAGAGGCACTTTTGTTGTCGTATTAATACTTACCATTAGGATAATATCAATTTCAGTATTCAGTAAAATTAATACGCTACCAAAAACCGCTACCAAAAACAGCAAGTCGTCAAACAACCAGAAAGCAATGACATAGCAATAAAAAATGTTGCCCAATGGACGTGAACTTAATCTATTTGAGGTATGAAGAACGTTAGGGGAATAAGTGACACAGTGGCCTCTAACATGTCACAAAAGATTAGATAAAACGCACCACTTCACAGACTGCGAGAGCACAGTTGACGCTACAATCACGTATGTGGGATCGCAGAGGACGGCCATTATCACAACCAAACTAATAACGTTGGACAAAAACCTTCTCAAAGATATACAGCACCTTAAAAAATACTTTTACCAAAAAAATATGTGTCTCGTCTCACAACTCTTTCATAAAGTTGCATATTTTAAATCTACAAAAAAAAAATCCAACATCTTATAGAGAACTGAAAATATGTCAGTCGTACTAACAGGAAAATATTTAACGAAACAAAAAGCCGGAGCCGGCTCACGCATTACCTCACCACCATATTTCGTGACAAAAGCACAGACTTGCTGTCTCAACACTTTCATATTATCCTCAGTATCAAAGGACAAATGATACATCCAGCATCAGAAAGAATCGCCTGCAAGGATGCCTTGGGAATTCTTTGCAGCCACCTAGTATTTGCTGCACCTGTAGGCAGCTTGTGGGAATGGGTACAGAAAACAACAAAACGACCAGTAAATTACTCTCCTAAATGAAAACACAAAGAAATGAGAACAGAGTTCCAAATATTTAGACCTTTTAATCGTACAGATCTTCTGGGAGTAGACCTATGTAACTCTCGTTCATTCCTGGTGTCATTCTCTACTCAAAACTAATTGCTAGTCCTTTTATTCCACAAAACATACGAGAAAAAGCCCTAATAAAACGCATGGAAATTTTAATAAAAACAATCATTTAATGTAGAAAGTTGAAGAAGTTTCAATGGGACGTAGCTTACAAGTGCAAACCTTCGTATGTCTGCACAGTCGAAGGTGACAGCTGCAAAGGTAGAGATGACACCAAGTATCCCAAAAACGAATAAACTACAAAATTAAGAAAAATCATTTAAATTCAAAACATTTCCTATCGTTAACATAGGTCAACCTGATTATGTTAACTACTCTTGAGCGGTTTCAAAAGTAATTTAAACAATAAATTTGGAAATCATTAAAAATACATTTATAATTTAAGCTTTTGAATTTTATTTTTGGGCAAACCTTTCTCACGTATTCTTTTAAAAGCCCTTTAAAACCCTTTTTATACGTAATAATTTTCTTTCATTAATGATTTGAAAACGATATAAAAATTGTAATTGACTTAATTTTAAAATTAACAAACAACTTAATAAATTAGGAATTTATCACAATTCAACGTTCTTTAACTGACCATAACTCCACGCTATTTTCGTTAAAAAAAATATTAAAATTATGTAATAGCCTTCCTAGCCCAGACACGTCCAACATCAAAACGCTTATCTTAATCTACGCGAGAGCCGTTTTCGCCAGATAATCTCACTGCACACTATTTATGCGTTATTTCTCCGTCCTGTGCACTTTTCAGAACGGTTTCATACTTGCACTTGATGTTCTCGTAACTACAACAACACTTCTGGAACAGTCTCTCAAAATACTTCACAGTCGTACAACCTCTTAATCAGTTTCGATGAATTACGAACCGATGACGTCACCAGGTGGTCGTGCTGCTGAGGGAGGCTGGGAAGGCAACACACCCACCAGTCGAAGCCACCAGCTGTTATTTAATATATTCCACTAGGCTGTGTAAACACGCCCCGCTGTGCCTCGTAGAACTGGGTCCTGTGGAGTCCAGCCATAGAGGCAAGACGCCTAGTTGCTCTGACAGTCGGTGTTTTCTCTCCCAGGATGGCATTCGACCAAGACAGGCGAGAACACGTGACACTCCGTCACAATACCGACGATAAAGAATAACTAAGTGTACAGCAGGGGCGTAACCGTTTGTCACCCGAACGCCAACCGCACGACCAGTGACGTGTGGTGAAATGTTGCAAGGTAATCCGGTGCTTGCTCACTGCTGAACATTCTCGGTGCACGCCAGCAGGAACGAGTAACCACTGGGGACCCATTACACACGTCCTGTTACGTCACCCCGGACGAACTACGTTTCAGTGCTGGATGCGTAAACTAGAGAGCAACAAGCTGCAACAGACAGCTAATGTCAACTTACCTTGCAACAGTTCGCCACATGCTACTGCGCACGAACCCAGCCAAAGTAATCAATCGCTTCTTGGAAAGCATAGCGCATGGTCGCCACCAACAACGCACACATAAAAATCTGCCAGGATAGGGAGCCGACTGCAGCACGGCGGAGCCTATTGAAGGACAAAATATCGAGGCTTATTCCGCAGCAACTCGCAGTCCATCAGAGATCCTGAGCTTCTCCTACGTCAAGGAAACTGCAGCACACAATCACTCCTGTATGGCCCGTTGCGACGTTGAAGAATGACAAACAAACATACACACTTTCACAATTATATAAAAGTTAGGCTATATATAGCAAGTACCAATATATTTTTTCAGTTACATATCCATCGATGAGTTATTTTCCACATTGATATATCAATAAGTATAGATATATCGATATATTGAGCATTGATGCAGCAAATTTTACAAAAACATATTTTTGAGGGAATGAGATAATTTTTCGGGATAAAAAGTAGCCTATGCCATTTCCCGGTCCTCCAACTATCTCTGTGCAAATCATCACGTCGATCCGTTACTCCGTTGTGACGAGAAAGAGGGACAAACAAACACCCCAACACACTTTCACATTTATATATATAGATAGCCCCTGAAGTATTTTCTATAGTATAGTTACAGAATTACTAAAATTCTCATATTTTAAAGTACTGTCATCACTGTATATACATGTATCTTAAAATTTGTTATACTATGTTGAAAATGTAATTTCTGTCGTTATGCAGAATTTTACTTAATAGAAAGCGTAAATTTATTCAATCTTATTCATAGTGGAATCACTTTTTGATTGTAATACATATAACCTTATATTCAGTTTTATGGCAAGCACAGAAGTATTTTCTGGTTACCTATACATTTTGAATAATATTAACCAGCTGTAAATAATTATAAATGAAGTAATTATATATATATATATGTGTGTTCGAATTTAATGACACTCTCGTTTTTTCCCTTTTCATTCTTTGCAAGAAAGTTATTCCTTCACGGTTAACGAAAGAGTTTACCATTGGCTTAGAGTTCTGCAGGGATCATGGGATTAGCGGAGATCAAATTATACTTGGAAAAGTAACATAGACTTGCATGATATCTGGTTGGTAACGTGAATAGACGAATTCCTTATTTTGAATGTTTATTATTTTTGTATAATTATTTTTCTGTATTATTTTTTGTTCTTCCGTTTTGTTTGAAATGTCTTTTGAATCGAAAATAATTCCTGCTAACATAAGCATTGAATATGAATATTGTTTTAACATCGGTGTATGCAATATGTCCTACATAAATTTGCGCACAGAAGTTAACACGTTGCAAATAATAAATTTATTCTGCAAAAACACTACAAATTAAAACGTGAAACATAGCATCTTGTTTGAAGAACCTCTTTTTTTTTCCAACACGGGTCAGTTTATAAGCAGTCACGATAACCACACCTACATCCCTTTTCATCCTGTTTGCTACTCTTGGTGAGCTCAGCTCTCCCATATGGCAGACAGCNCGATAACCACACCTACATCCCTTTTCATCCTGTTTGCTACTCTTGGTGAGCTCAGCTCTCCCATATGGCAGACAGCACCCTCGTCCACGTCAGAGGGTTGGATACTGTATCTTGCCGCTGTGGTTACAGCATACTGCGAGTGATGTCGGTTGAATTATTCAAAGCCCCACACGTGCCTCACACACATACACACACACCACACATATATATATATATATATATATATATTTATTTATACAGAGAGAGAGAGAGAGAGAGAGAAAGAGAAGGTCTGGTAGCAACCCGCTAACGCTAACGACGAGTAAGATGGCAGAGTGATAAACCTTCGGACTCGCATTCGGAAGGTTCTGGGTTCGAATCCCGATCCGGAAATACTGACTTAGGTTGTCCATAGCTTCTCGAAATCACTCCAGGTGAATGCTGGAATGGTTCCTTGCTACAGACCATGGCCTATTCCGTCTCCGTTCCTGCTTCTCTGAGCAACTTGCCCCTTCTCTAATGGCATTGCTGTTGGCAAGACTTTGATCCCTACCTAGTGAAATCCCAATGAGAGAATAATGCGNGCCCCTTCTCTAATGGCATTGCTGTTGGCAAGACTTTGATCCCTACCTAGTGAAATCCCAATGAGAGAATAATGCGCAGAAGTTCAAGATACGTTGGGTGGGTCAGGAGTGTCTCCTTTGCCGCTGCACGGAGGGGTGGGGGTGTTCAGCTCGATAGTAACGGCGGCCGAAAACGGTTGGGAGAGAGCTACTCCACGCGCTCATATTACCTGCCGAAAAAAAAACGTAAATACGCAGTGCGGTATCAACAGCGCAGTATTAGAGAGCCAATTTNACGTAAATACGCAGTGCGGTATCAACAGCGCGGTATTAGAGAGCCAATTTATCAGTTTGGCATATTCAGCGCCAGCACTGACACGTGGTTTCTCTCCCTCCAGCAGCAAGGTATTCGGGGGTGCCCTCCCCTACACTGCCTCTTCTACCTTCCTTCCCTCACAGCTCCGCGAAGATTATTTTCTCGTTTGAACATTACTATAACCACTTCTTGCGAGTTCTCTTGACACAGTTTCTTTCACCGAGCGGATTGCGATTCGCATAGCAGGCACATGTAGCTCCTAAGGATACAAAAGAGAAAACGGGCCCCTTGATTTACATAACTCCAACCGCACTCGCCAAAACACTGACGCGTGCAGTTGCAGGTTAGGCACAAAATGTATGAGACGAAAACGCATTTCTCTAAAACCTTTAGGAATATATTCCTCTGAAGTTAGATGTAAGCCCTTACGTTATGACAAATATTACAGATGCAGTCCAAGAGAGACCAGAATNTATATTCCTCTGAAGTTAGATGTAAGCCCTTACGTTATGACAAATATTACAGATGCAGTCCAAGAGAGACCAGAATGGCGAATAATTCGCAGAAATAACGAATACTCCATAGTAATTCAGTAACAGACTAGAAATCTTAACTTGTGTGTTACATATTCCAAAATCATCAAAAATATCCTGCATAACNAGTAATTCAGTAACAGACTAGAAATCTTAACTTGTGTGTTACATATTCCAAAATCATCAAAAATATCCTGCATAACTGAGACGATTATATCGTTTCTGTAAATTTAGCAATCGGTTGGCTTAATTCTTCGTCACCGAGTCTAACATATCCTGACTGCGGTAGAAGCAAATGAACGCATGACCCGTGTTCGGGGATATACATGCCTGTGAATGATAACATATTGTGGTGCTCTAATAGCGAAAAACAATTCACTCCGTAGAGAATGAACAAACACCTGCGTTTACTACGAGAGCTACCGCTGTTGTATATTATAATCAATTCACTGAGATTGTCCCACCTCGTCACTACACGTATTTCGCGTGAAATTTTGTCACTTGGAAGAAAACAGTATTTTTGTTTGATTGCCAAAGCCAAACTGTTATTCAACTTTGCCAGGTGTAATTGCCCTAAGAAACATGCAACATATTATCAAATATGATTTGGAACACTTGCAGGTGAGCAACAATATTTACCTTTAATATGCATCATAGGCATCTATTAAAGTGCAACTATTCACCATAATTGTAGTTTATAAACGTCAAAAGTATTTTAAAAAAATTTGTTTTTATTTGACAGGATAAATAGCAACTATCTAGTTCCTTGTTCATAGCCATGATGTGTTTAGCAGCTACCTGGGCAATGTTTTACAAAAACACTTTTGTGCTGATAAGTGACTTTTTCGTCTGTTCTCTAAATTTGAGATTCTTATTTGTATACTGAGAGTTCATCATTGCTAAGCTGAATAATTAAGATACGATGTTTTTATACTGAGACTTTATTCTTGTTGGTTGATAGGGAATATCTTACACGCTAAAATAATTTCAACACTCGGAAATCACACATTTATAATGCTAGTCTTGGATTCGAACGTGGACATTCTGAGTTAGAAGGCAACTCTTATGCGACTTTGGTAATATTGTTTATTCTACCGTTTTAGAGACTTGCGGATTTTGGTATATAAACTGTGTATTCAATGTAACATCAATTCACAAAAGTCTTTCTCCGCAAACTAACAACTTAACTTACTTCCTTCCGCCCTAATCAAGTTAAAGGTTTTTTTTTTCCTCCGCGACTGTCGCGCAGAGTTTTCCAGTGTCCTCTCCGCTTTGCGCTGGTCTGCTGTGCTCCTCCATCTAGACCAGTGGTTCCCAACCTTTTATGAGGTGTCGCCCCTTAGTGGAAGACAACTCACCCCTGTCGCCCCCCTTCTCTTAATACGGTATACCCTTATTTAAATGTAAGAAACAAGTTGTTGTAAAAATAATAGACTGAATTATTCTGTTAAATGTGTATTTTTATTACTATATACAACAAATAATTAACCAATGAAGATATATACAGAATTCTTCCTCTTATCAGTCTCGTCTCATGAGTTTGAGTTCAATTTAAATTTTG